>RJWM01022869.1:0-33009 GCA_004363535.1 Dasyprocta punctata | reverse complement strand
CTAGCTTGAAACTTACTATGTAGCACAGGCTTGCCTTGAAATCACAGGATCCTCCTGATTTAGCCTCCTGAGTGCTAGGATTACAGGTGTGCACCACCATGCCCAGGCTCATTATCAATCTTACCATGATGGTGTAATGTTGACAGTATTAATACTACTTTGTTTTTCTTCATCATATGAAATCCAAATATTGTACTATATATTTCTGTCTTGTGAACTTGCAACACTTTTTCAAGAATCTTAGCTTTGTTTTTGTGAATAGTTCCTGTGCTGGTCTGGTATTCTTTTAGCAAATGTAACATCAATGGGTAAATAGTGAACCAACTGTTGCATGTGATATTACATTACTTTTTCAAATAGGTACAACAAGTGTTTTTACAAAGTCATAGGGTTTTGTATTGCACAAAGAAAGACCTGGTGGCTGAGTTCCAAGGATACATTTCTTCTTTTCTTTTTTTCAAAAGGATACATTTCTAAATTCGAGGTGTAAAATGTTTTCACATACACCAGGGCATATATCTTTATACTATAATTTGGAAGGTTCTCTTGGCATATAATGCTAAAAGTTTCAACAACCATGAAATGATACAAGTTGTTCATCAACTGTCACATGTTCATATGGTGTGACAGCTGATGATAAACTGCTTGACACTTTGAAACAAAGCTTTCAACAAATGAGGGAACAGCAGCCAAATTTTTTTCTCCCCTGGTGTTTTTGTTTTTAAAACATAGCAATTTTAAAGGAAATCAAGACTCTTGAGTGTCATTATTGTTCTAAAAATCTCAACCCCACATCTGTTACTTCTCCATAAATCCTTTAGATTCTGACTATTAGAATGATAAAGTCCTGTTATGAAGGCTTTTAGTTCATAGTTAGGTGTCACGATAAACATATTTTGAATATTACTACTGATGCATATAGGATGTTTTCTTGTATCTCATTATTAGCATATTTCAAAAATCTTGTAATATACCATCCATTACAAACAATTTCCAACATTGAATCTCAGTGTTGGCATCTGTTGAGTAGGTTTCACCCCTGGCAAGAACCTAATAACATTTTCCGACCTAGTTCTAATATTGGATCTTTCAGGTATACATGACCATTTTGTAACATTCTGACTAGTCAAATAACTATTTACATTACTATTTTCTTCCTCATCTGAATTAAGGTCTTGTCATACATTGCTAAATTCTTTAGCTTACATGATCCAACTCATCATCAGTAATCAAGTCCCCTGATAACTCACTTTCAACATTCTCCCAAAGCTGTAGAAGTAGATTTTCATGCTAATTTTATAAGAAAAATAAAAAGAAAACATTTAATAAAAAAATTATAAATACCCAAAAGGTAACAGGGCATATCATGTGCTAAACCCATTTGCACTTTGACACGCTTATATACACCTTGCATTTGTAATATCAAGTGGTTGAATACACAGATTGCTTGTTGCATTCCTCCAGCCAGCTACTGTTATGCTGAAGTACACATTTTCATTAGAAAGGTATAGTATGGGTGTCTGAACCTAGTACGAAGAACCAAGGGTTTGTATCATAATGACATCAAATGTAAACGATATGCAAACACCAACTAGAAGACAGTGACATAAAACAGTAAAAAGGACAACTCAGTAAAATGAAAGCAAAAGAATGGAGATGTCTTATTTATGCAAACGTTCACAAAAAAAAAAAAAAAACTGAGAGTAACTACATGAATATCAGTGCATGTCAGAGCACAGAAAATTACAAAAGCTAGAGAAGAGCATTATATAACAATAGTAGGGTCAATCTACCAAGAACATACAATCCTAAGAATGTATGCCTTGAATGTTTAAAACTGTAAAATGTGTGAGTCAAAAACTGACAGAACTGAAAAGGATAAATAAATCTACAATTATAGTTGAACACTTTAATATTCTTCTCCCAACAACCGATTAAACAACCAGACAGAAAGTCAGCAAGGATGTACAAGAATATAACAATTCTATCAACTATCGAGATATAATCCACATATATGGAACACTGCACTAAACGAAACTAGAATGTATATGTTTCTCAAGTGCCCATGGAACACATAGTAAGTTATAAAGGGTGATGGAAAGTATGGTGAATGTTTAAATTAAAAAAAAAATCATTATAATAAAAGATACCTTGCTATAAATCCTCCTCAAAATATTCCCCCTTGCTTTGAACATACTTGCCACTTTCTGAAGCAGTTCTGGAAGCCCTTTTTCATGTCTTTACAAGGTGTGATTAAAAAATACAATGAATCCGGCTGCTGAGTGTCACCGAACGGGAAAAATGTGTCTACTTCAACCTTACTCACTGGATCTGGGATGCTAAGCCAGAGACTTCCGGTTCTTAACCAAAGTAAAAATGACCACAAAAGATAAATGTTTTGAATTGATTAAGGACACTAAAGCAGCCATCATACTATATCCAAAGAAAACAAAGAAGACTTCTAGAACTGTCTCAGAAAGTAGCAAGGTGGGATAAATGTGTTTAAACAGAGGGAGAGTATTTTGGGAAAGACTAGTAGTAATGTTTTCTAGTGTAATCAATTCAAATAGTCACCATATTTTTCAATCACACAGTATATATACATCCTAGACCATAAAACAAATCGTAAGACATCTAGAACAATTAAAATCCTAGAGTATGTGATCTCTACTCAAAATGGGATCAACTTAGAGGGGAAGTAACAGGTAACAGGGATATTTCAAAACCCTTGAGAATAAAATGATAAACATCTACATAACTCACAAGTCAAAAGAGGATGTCTGAAGAGATACTTTTTAAAAATACATTAAACTGAATGAAAGTGAAAGTACGAGACAGCAAAATTTGTCAGATACAGCTAAAGCAATGCTGAGTAAAATCTGAAACACTAAATACATATGTTAGATAAATGGAAAAGTTTCAAATCAATAATCTTTTAGAGAAAAGACCCAGACGAGGATGCCTGTAATTCAAGCTTCTTAAGAGGACAAGAGAGCTATTCTGGGAAATTTAGGGAAACACTGGCTCAAAATCAAATTTTAAAATAGGGTTGGGGTTGTAGCTCAGTGTTGCAGCACTTGCCTAGCTTACATGAGGCTGTGAGTTCAATCCCTAGTATGATTAAAAAAAAAAAAAAAAACCCTAGGAAAAGATGAAGAAAATGAATTCAAAGCAATCAGAAGGAAAGAAAGAGGAGAATTATAATTTGAAAACAGAGAGGTAAGTCAGGTGTGGTGGTGCACACCTGTAATTTCAGCACCCTGAGGCTGAAGCAGAAGGATTGCAAGTTCAAGCCCAGCTTGGGCAATTTAGCAATTTAGGGAACTCACATCTTAAATACTAAAAAGAAGCATTGTGACACATGCCTACATCCCAGCAGTCGGAGACTGAGGCAGAATGATTGCCACAGCCTAGGCTATTTTATGGTGAGTTCAAGGCTAGCCTGACCTACATACCAGACTCTGCCTCAAAAAATGGAACCAATACAAACCAAATGAAACTAAACGAAACCAAATCATTAAAAAAGGGTTGTAGATACAGCTCAGTAGAAAGGTCCTAAGTTTAATACCCAGTACTAAAAACAAAAATAGACAAATTCCCCCAAAATCCACCAGAAAACAAAATTTGGAAAAACAGAGAAAAATCAATGAGAAAAAAAACACGGTTCTTTAAAAAAGATAAGGTAGACAAAAAAAAAAAAAAAAAAAAAAAAAAAAAAAAAAAAAAAAAAAAAAAAAAAAAAAAAAAAAAAAAAAAAAAAAAAAAAAAAAAAAAAAAAAAAAAAAAAAAAAAAAAAGACACCAATGATCAGAATCAGCAATGAAACAGTAAAGTCCTACAAACCTTGTAAATTCTACTATTAAAATGCTAATATGGAAATGTTATCAACAACTCAACACATATAAATCTGAAAATGTAGACGAAATAGACCAATTCCTTAAAAATACAAACTATCAGAACCCAAAATAAAATAATGAAATTCATAATTTAAAAACTTTCCAAAAAGATATCTCCAGGCCCAGATGATATCGAAGGAAAACTTTACCAAATGTTTAAAGAATTAATGCCAATTCCAGAGAATCTCTACCAGAAAATAGGACAGAAGGGAACACACAATTCATTTTATGAAACTTACATTACTCTGATATGAAAACTAGACAAAGACCCCTCATGAATATAGACACATACCAATATTCTTCATGGACACAGCCATAAACACTTTTAATAAAAATATAAAAAGAATTATACATTATAATTAAGTGGAGTTTATGCTGATATAAGGCTGCTGGTTCAATACTCAAAAACCAATGTAACATATCATATGAATGATCTAAATAAGAAAAAAAATTACACCACTGTAACAATTAGTGCAAAAATTGCATATGACAAAATTCAACACTCATTCATGATAAAAACTCAGAAAACCAGGAATACAGGTAATGTCCTCATCTTTCATAGAGAGCCACAAAAATTCTACAGTTAGAGCATGGGGGAGCATGCCTGTACTCCAAGCACTCAGGAGGCTGAAGCACGTGGACCACCAGAAGTTTGAGGCAACAGTAAGTTACACAGTGAGTTCAGTCCAGCCTAAACTGCATAGCAAGACCCTGTCTCAAAAACAACCACCATAAAAAACATTCTACAGTTAACATTACACTTAATAGTGAAAGACAAATTTCTTTTACTAGCAGGGACAAAGCAAGGATGTCTGCTTCACTACTCTCATTCAGCAGTGTTAGTTTTAGCCAGTGCAACGAGGCAAGAAAAAAGAAATAAAAGGTATGCGAGTCAGAAAGGAAGAAATAAAATTGTCCCTATTTGCAGATGACATGATTGTTTACAGGAAACCCCAAGAAACTCATGAAAAAAGCTCCTAGAACTGACAACGAGTCTAGCAAAGTTGCAGGATACAAGAATAAACATATCATTCATATTTACATACTTTAGTAATAAACATGTGCACACTGAAGTTAAAAACACAAGAACATTTATAATTACTCCAACAAAAATGAAATACTGAGGTATAATCTAACAAATATGTATAGGACTTGGCTTGTTGAAAGCTATAAAATGTTGATGAAAGAAATTTTAAAAAGAATGAAGTAGAGAAATGTATAGTAAGATTTAACATAGTAAAAACTCAACATGATAAAGATGTCAATTCCTCTGAGTGATAAGGTTTTAATACAATTCCTACCATAAGCCCAGCAAGAATTTTGTAGATGTAGATAATTTTATTCTAAAATTTACACAGAAAGACAAAGGAACAAGAAAAGCTAAAACGATTTTGAAAAAGAATACAGTCAGAACCATTTTAAGACTTAAAATAGAGCTACAATGATCCAGACTGTACTGTTGACAAACAAATAGATCAATGAGACAACCATAAACCCAGAAATAAAGTCACACAAACACACTTAAATTGATTTTTTGACAAAGATTTAAAAGTAACTCAATGGGATAGAAAAAAAACAAAAAAACAGAAAAACAAAAACCAAAACTGAAAAAGGTTCTTGAGCTATAGGACATCAATAGTGTAAAAAAAAAAAAAAAGCACAAAATAATCTTCATCTAATCCTCTTATATGAAAATTAAAGTAAAGCACAAACTTAAATGTAAAACTATAAAACATTTAGGAAAAAAAGACAATGTCATGATCTACAGATAGGTAGACCTGTCACCACAAGGTAGATCCATAAATGCAAAAATTGATAAGCTGACTTCATAAAATTAAAAGCTTATGCTCTGGGAAGGACAATGTAAGATAAAAGATAAATCACAGAGCAGAGAAAATATTTATAAACCATTTGACAAAAGACTAGGATCTAGAACTTATATAGAACTTGCTAAAATATCAAAAGCAAAACACAGAAAGGGTTAAATCAGAATACGGACAAAGGACATGAAGACACATTTTGCTAAAGAGAATACAAAGATGGCAACTAAGCATATAAAACAACGTTCAAGAACACTAGGCATTCAAGAAATTCAAATGGAAGCCATACCAAGGTATCACTATACACCTATTAGAATGGTTCAAGTAAAAAATACTACACTAAACGTTGGTGAAGACAGAAGACCCAGAGGAATGTAAAATTGTATACCACTCTCAAATACAGTCAGTCTGTCTCTCTTTTTGGTACTGGTGATTGAATTTAGGGTCTTTGCACTGAAGCATCCCATGACCCACCTAAATTTTGAGTCAGAGACTTGCTAAGTTACACAGACTGGTCTTGAACTTGCAATCCTGCTGCCTCATTTCTCTTTAAAAAATTAAAACATGTAACTACTGTATAACCCAGCAATTACATTCCTGAGCATCTATCCTACAGACATGAGAACATGTATTCACATAAAAATTTGTCTGTAAATGTTTATGAAGGCCTTTTTAGTTAAAAATTTGAAACTTAAGGCAGGAGGACTGCTGTGAATTTAAGGCCAGTCTGCGTTACATAATGAGTTCAAGACCCTGTCTCAAGAAGCCAAAAAAGAAACAATTCAAAACAAAAAACAAAAACCCACACCAGAAAACAAAACTGGAAACAACCCAAATCTTTTTAAATGATGAACAGTTACACTATGGTTCATCTATTGCCATATCATATTACTCAGCAATAAAAAGGAATGAATTATGGTTGGTATAGAAACCAATCTGAATGGACCTCAAGGAAATTTTGTTGAGTAAAAAAAGAAAAAAAAAAGCCACTATTTAGCAGTTACACACTGTACGGCTCCATTTACAGAACAGTTCTTAAAATAAAATTACAGAAATGGGATTAACGTCATTATCAACGACTAAGGGGTGAAAGTGAAAGAGAAGTAGACAGGGCAGTAGCAGGATCTTTGCGGTTGTGGAAATGTCCTGTCTATGGATGTCAGTATTCTTGGTGTACTAGAACTTTGCAATATGTCACTATAGAGGTAAACTGGATACAGGGTTTTCAGATATCTTTGTATTATACTTTACAATTTCATCTAAAATCTACAGCTATCTGAAAATAAAAGAAAAAAAGGGAAAGAATATATGTTTAAAATTTCCGTAATAAAACCCATACAACTGCAGCAATGTAATAAAGTTCCCTGAGACCTCTACTACAAAGATAAAGATTTCTGCCTTGATATGCAAGATAGGGCAGATTACCAATATAGCACATTTGACTCACCGTTTGTTTCTGGAGGCCTTCTAATTTGTCTTCAGCACTGTCTTCTTTGTCCATGTTGCCTCTAAATAAAAGTAACCGCATTATACCCAGGAGTTATTTTGTCACCATCATGCTTACGAGAGAATTCCCAAATCAGTAACTAAAGGGAATATCAGATCCTTCCTCCACAGGCACTTAAAAGTTTTAGTTTTTCCTTTTCTTTTAAGAGAACTCAAGAGACACTAAGAATGGTACCATCACTTCTGTGGGCAACGACCTCAACTCAAATGAGAAGGCAGTATGGGGCTGGAGCCTCAGGATCTACTCAGGCAAGTTCTGCTGGCCAGTTAGTGATGATACTATCAGCAAAAAGGTCATCACTGCTTATCAAGAGTTGTCAGCATATACGGCTTTGATAAAAGAACAAACTGTAGACCCAAGGCTGCAATGGAGGCCTGCAGCACCAACCCAAAACAATAGAGGGCTGAATCTTCCCTGAGGATCAAACACCTCTGGCAAATCATTTTCTTGGAAGGGAGCTGTGTTTCTCATGCTGAAAAGGAAAGGTATTTTGCTTTCTTTGCCAGCAGACACTTGTAGCTAGGTTAGCTACCTAACGTCTTTCTCATAAGCTTAACGATCGCTGATGCCAGTTTCTCATATGCCTTTTAAAACTGACTTGGAAACATTCCTGTTCCAAATGTGCTTGTCCTTGCCTGTCGGGTCCTAGAAGCAGGAAATCTCCTACCTTCAATGTTTAATCACAAAGACAGCTACCCCACAAAAATATAAACTGTATGCCACATTCAGGTATATTACCCAGGGAGTGATTTCCCTGAACCAATGAATCTGACAATAGAATCACCAGTCGTTTGGGCTTTCGTTAATATCTCCCGAAATGCACTTTATTACCTGTCCACAGGGAACGACTTTGGGGCAAAGAACATCACGACAGCTAGTGTTGACTATGGACTAGGATAGTTGAAAAATTCATGTCACACTTCTCTTGGGCTGAGCAGATGGTTAGGGGCTCCTGACAGTGCCAAGCTCTCGCAGCCAGGCTTGATCAAAGTCCTTGGCAATGTGAAGTAGTATCTGCTACTTTTATGGAGACAATTAGGACAAAATCTTAGTAAACACGAGCTAAGTGATAAATGTTATGCTTTCCAAAAATATGTGTTTCCAGAGAACTACAGTTTTAGTTATATCATCTTTCCTGAGATTTCTTTTTTTTGGGCAGAGGGTTTACTGGGAATTGAACCCAGTGCCTTCACAATGAACTATAGCCACAGCCCTGTAACATTTTTCTGACAGGGTTTCATTAAGTCACTAGGTGGCTAGGCTTGAAATTGAGATCCTCCTGCCTCAGCATTCCAGAGTGCTGCGATCACAAGCACACGCAACACACTGGCTGAAGTTTTAGATTTTGGGGTTATGCCACCAGTAAATAAAACTCAGCCAAAGGCGACATAAGTTTTTTCACACGACTCACTGACAAGCTGAAATGTCACAGGCATCAAGCAATGGGATTCCTATACTTTTTTGTTTTGTTTTGTTTTTTTGGTACCAGGGGTCGAACTCATGACCTTGTGCTTGTCAGGCAGGTGCTTATGCTGCTGAGCTAAATCTCTGGCCCAATGGTTCCTAAATCTATCCCACTCATGGACAGTGCAATCCTTACATAATACTGGCATTTCTAATGAGGAACTTCAAGATCAAGAAAGCTGTACTTGCTGTGCCTCTTCTAAGCTTTCTGCCAGGTATGAGAGATCTGAATTTGTCCATTGGAACTATCTAACTGGATGAGAGGTGAGCCTGATTAACAAGCTGGACAAGATGATGGGTAGCCTGGGGAACCCATAATGGACAGAACTGGTATTTGGTTCAAAGTGTTTGCAAGTCTAAGGCATAATAGGTTAGACCCAAAGTAGCCATCTGGGGTGGAAACTGCAGTGCAGTGGGATTTAAAGGACACGAGAGTCACTGAAGAACAGATACAAAGACTGAATATATGCAGAAAGGGTCAAAGGTTGGTAGCAGGTATGTTACATCAGGGTCAGTTTATGGGGATTCTCACCTTTCAGGAATGTCTGATGTCCCATCTGTTCCACCCTGTTCTGCTGAAAGGGATTTCTCATCTGGCATCCCAACTTTCTCCAGGAAGCAGAGGGCTGGGTCTGCTCGCATGGCATTGTACCTCTCGTAACCTGATCACACAATAAAGAGACATCAGCAAGAAGAAACATAAGAAGTCAGATCAGAACTCATCAAACCTGCCTCAGGCCCTAGATAGTCATTTTGTTTCCCTTACTAGGTAAAAAATAAGACAAAACGCTCACAAACAAAAAATACTTATTTAGGATTAATGAGAGTCTATGAGACTAGGATAACAGTGTAGGATCCTGGAGCTAAAGCACCCACTTCTGAGCAGTATCTAACCAAAACTGTGAACAGATGCAGGGTCCATATTCTCATCAGGTTACCAGTTTTGCACAGCAAAGGGAGTCGGACAAGTTGGTTTTGTAACCTCTCTTTCCTGTCTTTCAATTCTAGAACTTGTTATATCCTAAATGGGCCTTATTTTCTTATGGTCCAGTTCTATCCCATGGATTACAAAGGAAAATGGACAAGATGATGGGTGTAAATCAGGGTTGAAACACACAGGATTACTGTGATTGTTTATTGGGTAAAAACAGATCTGTTGCCACTATTCACAAACTCAGTACGAAATCCTAATCCACAGTGGCCAAGATTTTGGAATCGCTCCTCACCACATCCCCAAGTCAGTAGGATGGAGCATTTGGATGGAGAAGAGGGACCTCAAAAGGGAGGCAAAACAATGAAAAATAACTTTTAATTTCACAAAGTCCAAATTGAGACTGTGTTATTTTACTGAATCTAATATACTTTTATAAGAAATCAGGATTTGGCTGTGGAAAAGACCCAAATCTATTGTCATACTAAACTATCTTGGGTGAATTCCTTTGTGATTATCAAAACCTTTTCCATGTTTCTCTTCCCAAAGTCAATCTCTAGTTCTGTAGTATGTACAGAAACCCCATCACAAGGGATGGAAGAGCTGACTGTAAACAAGGATCAGCTTGATTAAGAACAGACCTTATTTTACTTTGCCGGGTATCACATTTTTTTTTTGGTTTTTGTTCTTGTATCACTGTTGATACAATTATATTCTTCACCTCTAGACAGTACGTGGTACTTTTTTCCCAACAAGTTTCTGGTGTGTGCTCTTTTAATTCAGTGTCACTCTATAAGACAGGTTCTATCTATGGAGGTTCAAGGCACTAGA
This sequence comes from Dasyprocta punctata, assembly GCA_004363535.1. NCBI lineage: Eukaryota > Metazoa > Chordata > Mammalia > Rodentia > Dasyproctidae > Dasyprocta > Dasyprocta punctata. The sequence goes on along the minus strand of RJWM01022869.1, from coordinate 22,560 downwards.
AATTCCAGTGCCTCGTGTTTTTCATTCATTTATTCTTTGGGGTAATTATTTGATTACCATAAGCCTCTCTCATGAGGCTATAGACTCCTTAGGAACACAGTCTCTTACCTTTTTCCTCATCATCAAATATTAACTATCTAGCACAGGGCCTGACCCTGTTCACAGACAACTGACTGGATGAGTCAGTTTTGGTGATTCTTTTCCAGCCATCACTGTAGGAGAATCTTTTTCACCCTGTACCTATGTTCTACCTTAGTTTGCATAAAACTATCTGACTGAAAGATATGAAAGTTTTCCTCCACAGTCCCTCTACTACTGCAGGAAGTTAGCAGTCTGTGTGTTCCGCCTTCATACTCTCTGTCCTTGACAGAACATGAAGCAGGTGGGACTGTCCACGGTAAGTTTCTACTATGTGGACCTTTCCTTGTGTGTGGGCTTGATGTCAGCCCAGATTCTATATTTCTATTTCTAAATTAGCTATGGAGTTGGAGGTGAGGAAAAGGGGTTGATTCAGTTCTCTGGAAAAATAACGACTGTCTTAGGAAGATTCTAGCAGAGCGGTAATGACAAAACAAAGACACAAGCAGCAAATGACGGGTCTTTTGGGGGGAGGCTGCCTGCCTATTTTCATTTAGCCTATCAGCTCCACTCTTAAGAATATGAACAGAAATACTACAATCTTTTTTGAGGAACACTGTATAAATCCAGGCTGCCCCACAGGAGCAGGAGTTATCTAATGCAAATTACAGTTAAAAGCATCATTCAGACTAGACTTGCTGCAGGGACCCTGTGGGTGATGGTACAGAGATGGAACTATGGTAATATTCCCTTCCTTTAAGTAAGTCTGTGGTAGGCAGTCTGTGGTGGACTAAAGGATCAACAAAAACCCCAGTCTACACAGAGCTGAGAATGTTTGTAGCAGTATATCACACACTTAACCAAGTGATGGAGATGACACAGAGCGGGCATAATTCCTGAAAAGTAAATTATCTACCAGCAGACAGTCATCTGAAATAGAACTAGTCCTTAAGACAGTGCCAGGAATGAAGAAAGAAGCATTTATTTTGAGGTTTTTCAAGTGACTAAAAACCTCTCTCAGTTCCTTTAATTTCTTGGTTAACATAAAGAAAACAAACAAAAGATGGTGCATGCCATTCTCTGCTTAGATTTTTAAACCGACAGGGCAAAAGATATACACTAAGAACATGGAGATTACCTTCAATGACCTTAGAATTCCACATACATATGAAGTGGTAAAACCTAGCATTTTACTCATTTGTTTATTCCTTTCATCAAGAACATTGAGTGTCTACCATAAGCCAGGCGCTAGGTCAGACACCAGGACCATGAAGAGTGAATGAGAGGGAGGCAGCCCACCCTCAAGTGTAAACAGGCAAGCAAGGAAGAAAAACACCAAGTGAATTCTTTGGGACCACAGTGCCTCTTCTGAAGTTTCTCAACATATTTACAGCATTGTCATGAGTGCATTTTCATCTGGTCAAGACTCCAAAGGCAGGGGTAAGGCTCTGCTTCTAAGACAAATGTTTAATAGGACTGTGGAATTTTATTGGAGCATGAGAAGCTTAGTAAAAGAATGTCTGGGTCATTCTTCCTGGGGGATCTGATCCAGAAGGGAAAAATTTTACTGCAATACACACCATGCTTGAAAACACCAATGAGAAGGGACTTGTCAGCCTCAGCATCCCACCAATCCACTGGGATCTCCACGTAGTCAATGTCAGGCAGAGGCACATCCAGTTCCCTGTGGAAGGAAGGGTGTAGACTGTTTTGTGTCTGTTCCTTCAGCAGAGACACAAAACAATGAAAAACTAACGGTCCTACACTGGTGTTTGGCCAGATTCCTAGCTGCATGCTGAGATGCTGAAGTAAGGACAAACAGAAGCATTCAGAAGGCTGGGCTTAAGTAGGGCTTTGCATCAGGGTCACCTGAAGAACTATCTAAGCCTATGCACTTGATTCCCAGATTCCGCTCCTTCTCTTTTGGGGTTGAACACAAGGCTTTCAGACTCACCTATATCCCTAACCCCTTTCTATTTTGAGACAAGGCTTGCTCAGTTTCAACTTGCCCAGGCTAAGCATACACTTGCAATCATCCTGCCTCTGCCTCCCAGAGTGCTGCGATTACCAGCATGCACCACCGAGACCTAGCCAGACTACTTTAGTCTAACGGATACAGAGCCTTGAAGCAATGCCAGGAGAGCCCATTATCAGTTGGCACTGGGATCTATACGTAAAAGGTAATTCTGATGTGTACCTTTAGTTGAAAAGCACAGCAAAAGCCACTGATACACTGGTCATCGGAGGGCAGTTTCCCCCAAATAATTAAACGCAATCATGACTGAATGCTTAAAATAGTAAGTGTCCAAATCACCCTGGATCAACATGTTGCTCTAATATGTACAGAACTGAAGTACTACTTGAAAACAAGAGCTTGCACTGGTACAGCTGGGATATAAAGAGGCTCTTTTAGAGGACAAGTGCCACAATAGGTGGCATTTTCTAGTAATGGTTTGTAAACAATCTATTGGGTCAAAACTGAACATAAGTTGCACTGCTGCTAGCCAAAGGGATAAACATAATTTGACCCAGGGTGCAGACAAGAATAGATTAGCAGACCTTTTTCATCAGCCCTCTGTAAACTCTGTTCATGTTCTGAGAGCATATGGACCCTCAGGCTCACTGTCTTCATTTATCTCAGAAGTTCTTGGTCCTTGAAGGTTTTGGGGGCTAGTATGCAGCAGTGAGGATGTCTACCTGGATGGCTCTTTCTTCTCCCTCTTCACTACTTGGGATGGTTTCTCTGCAACATTTGAGAGTTCTTCTTCCATAAGGCTGTTCTGATTGTGACACAAGCCTAACTAACCCTTGCTAGGTCTAGTTCCCTCTGTGAGATTAGTGTTCCTTGGCTCTCAGCTTTTCCACTCTTCTGCCTATATAGTGGCTAAATGACTTTTTTTTTTTGGTACCAGGGTTTGAACTCACAATCTCACGCTTGCCAGGCAGGAACTTACGCCACTGAGCTAAATCCCTGGCCCTGAATGACTTTTTAAGGACAACTGCTTGCCCATGCCTCAGGGAGACTGCTCTACATCATAACATTAAACATCAGTAAGACCAGTGAGAAACTGAGAAGAAAGCAGAGAAAAGGAGGGAAGAGTGGCAATACTCTGTCCTTCCTCTACAGAGTAACATCCATCTATACGTCTAGAAAGCATGTGATGGATAATGAGTAAGTTATTTCTGCCAGGTAACACCTGATATAAACTATCAGGTTGCATATTACTCTGTTTATACGATCAGAACCTTTCTACCAAAACACAATCCCTATTCATGCTGTAAATTACTACTGTGTCTCAGAAGGCACAGTAAGTAATAATAACCATTGTGAGGACTGGTCCTAATCACAATGCCTATGTTTTTGTCTCCTGTACTGCTCCTGTGACTATTAAAACCATAGGCACTGTCCAGTGGAAACAAAAAGAAGAAAACATGACCACAGGGAATCTCAGCACTCCTGGGGTTGCCTAGGAATGAACAGTGTGTAGGGAAAACTGCAGCTTTGGGGAAGGTGAAGAAGGCTGTCTGGTGATCCTGCCTAAAAATTGTGACTTTCTGACAGCTCTATTAAGCAGCAGCAGAAAGCTTTCATTTCATGAAATCCTGGAGGACTCTCAAAGATGCAACAAACAGGTCATAAGGTATTAACATGATTAACAAATAAAGAAGAAATACTCAAATGTATTAAGAGTACTGAGGCCAAAATGGGACTCTGAGAAAAAGTTTGTCTATACCTGGCAGACTAAACCAATCAGAAAAACTGACATTCATTGTACAAAGATTACCTAAGGTAGAGAAGTGACTATTTTAAAAGCAGTCTTACAATAGCATAGTGGGTGGGGAGGCAAAAACCAAAAATCTCCCAAAAGCTGTGTTTCCAGAAGCCTATTTTCTCATTTCATTTGTAACCATCCTTATCATCTTGATGGAATGTTCCTTCTCTGCCCAACACTCAGATTACTGGTCCTGGGCAGTCTGGCCAATCCACAAACACTTAATGTCCATTCTTGAACACTGAGAGCTAAGGTTGATTTATTTTACCTGGCAGGAGTTCCCTCAAATGCTTTATCAGCTGCTTCTCCCAATATTTCAGCTTTTAGGTAGTACAGCATCCGGACTCGCAAAAGGACTCTACAAAAGGGGAACACATTAATGTAAACATATTAGAACCCATGACTGTCTGTGACCCTCACCACCAAACTGACACTGGAAAATTATGGGCATTCCTATGTAGTCGGTGGTATGAAGTAAAACGCCAGGAAGCACGAGGAAAAAAAGACACATGTACCAATGACAGATGCTGCTATGATCATTCTGTCTTTTCCCAAGAAAACAACCATCTCCTTAGTTATCTATTGGATTGCCCTGTGAATCACTGGTGAAAACAGAGATGTCCTCTGATCTTACAAAGAGTATACACTTCTTTCACAAGGCCACAATGACCCTGGAGGCATAGCTGGTGTCCAAGAGGCCAATTACTAGGGTGAGTGATGTTGAATAGCAGTGTTTTCAAACAGTTTTACTCATATAGAATGAAATGAATGTTTAAAGGACAGAAGTTACTTTCTCATACCACTAGGCCTTCTCTCCAGAATCAATTCACTTTGATTCTGCAGAGGCCATGTTCAGGTTTCAGGACAATACATCAACTACGTTTCAGACAAAGTGATTAAGTAAGTATTTGTTGGGCAACTACTATATGCCCTGTACCAGGTTAGATGCTGTGAGATATATAACAAAGTAAACAACTCAATCTCATTTTGAGCAGCCTGCAACAATGTAGTTGTGAAAAGAGACTAACCATGGAAGAGTCAGAGTAAAGAAGAAGACTGTGAGGGCCTAGGCTAAGAGCACAAAGCAAGAGCAAGTACAGAGGCAGCCGGCTGTCCAGGAGGCATTTAATGTTCAAGGCCAAGCAGTCAAGAGGGCTGGGGAAGCACTTGCAATTCTCTAAACCCCAGTGAAGGGCGAAGGCTAGCCACCAGAAATAGAACTCTGTTTACATTCCTAATACTTACACAGGAAACGACCTCCACAGTGCACACTGCCATCCTCCAAACACATGCCCAGACCACCAGCCCCAGGTCTGCAAAGTCACTCAAACAATACAAGCATCAGGTTATTCCTTTCACCTCAGTTGCTATCATCTCACCTGCCCTGAATGCACGATGTAGCACTAGGCTGGCCTCCAACTCACTGCAACCCACCCTGCCCTGGCCTCCTGAGTGTTGGGATTACAGGTATGTGCCACCACACCCAGTTTCATTTTAAACCATAAGGTAATAAGTTCTTGATAACTAGAGGTGTGTAAGAAGAAGCATTCTTACTGTACACTAGGAATGCTGGGAAGGGAACTCTCATATGTCCTACATAATCCCAGTGGGTACCTGGTTTCCAAGGGTCAGATACACTGTACAGTGATGCAAACAGCCCCATGCAAAACTGTCACTGTTTTGTGGCTAAATGCCTAACTCCCTGAGAATAAACTATGCAAGAACACAATTTTATCCTTTATCTTTGTTCATTGGTGCCCCCTAACCCACCTTAGCTGTTATCCTGCAGATATAAAGAATATCTCAAAGGCATGCCTATGAAGTAGCTGGGGCCCATGTTGGAACAGAAAAGTCAAGGAAGGAGAAAGCTGGCGTAGCGTGCTGAGCAGTGGCTACTAAGGACAGTGCTCTGCCTTGGCTAATATGATTCCAGAGGAAGAGGGGATTCTTTGTGGCTTTGGAAGTCAGATGAGAAAAATCTTCAGGGGTACGCAATGCATTGTGGGAGACAAGAAATATTGTTATTTAGGGAACCTATAATGTGAAATGAATTCTGAGCCAGCTTAGGCCAGAGATCCCCTAGCCTGTGCATAATAAGGAGTCCAGGAGAAGTGGCCTCCCTGTAGAGTTCTCAGGAGCTAGACAGACTGAACAAGGCTGTCCCAGGGGATGGGAGGGGCACACTCACTTGTTACAGTGCTGCTTGAGGTGTTTCTTGTAGCCATCATCATGCAAGACCACCTCAGGGTTACAGGTGGTTAGCCAGTCTGCATTTTTTAATTCTGGGAGCAATAGCTGGTTCTTCATCTTCTTTCCTTTCCTTCCTCTAGGGACTGGGGCAGACAACCCTGAAATAGAAAGTGCGAGGCACATGAATAAGTCCATGGGTATTAAATCAAGCTGGACTACAGTTGCAAAGAGGTAGCCACGACATGCTTAGTGGGCCCTGGATGACAGGCCCCACTCAGTCCACAGGCAGCAAGGTGATGTATTTGATCTCCTACTTAATCAACTCTAGGACTTTTCCATCAGTCAGCAAGATTTACTGAGTAACCTGAGAACCAAGAACAGTGTAAGATAGCCTGTGTACTTAGAACTGTTGTGATGTTCCTTATGGCAGAAAGGAAGATTACATTTGAAACTTGAAGGAGAGCTTTAATTAAGTACAAGGAAGAAGTACAGCACAAATAAAGGCACAGAGGTGGAATAGGAACATTATGATGAAATGCAAAAAGTGAGTCACAGAGTTCAGGTGTAAGTTACCACCTTAAGGTAGAAATTCTGTGACATTCAGGTTAGTGGACAGGACTGTATGTGGGAAACTGCAAGAGGCTCAATTGTCCTTAAAATAACACAGGCAACAATGGATGATCCTAAGAGAGAAGTGAGAGCATCACCATCCTTCCACACAGATATCGTTCCAAAATATATCCAGAAAGATAGGTTACCCAAATCACAGTGGTGTGGCCTCACAAAGGAGAGGAGATAAAAGTACATGGGAGCTCTTCCACCACTCACCTGAGTGGTTCTGGAGAGTCTGGGCCTGTCCATCTTTGGTAGGTGTGATTAGTTCCCAAATGAAACTCTTGATCTTCTCGTCTCCCTTGTAATGTTTGACACAGTACACCAGCAGGGCCCGGCAAATCATCTCCATGTCCTTCTCATTCAGGTGCCACTTGAATCGTCCATGAGTCAGGATGTCCTTCCAGCGGCCCCAGCTGAGGACAGAAACACAAAAGGGTATTGGAAGGAGAAAGGGCCATGCAACAAACCTCCACAAAGCAGGCTAAACAGTGTGAAAAGCATATCCCATCTTCTTTTGGGTCTGTTAATCACCTTGTGAGCTATTTTTTCTTAAAGCCTTTGAAGACTACATCAGTGCAGTGCACCAAATGTCACTAAGGTGATCTGAACACTGGACACTGAGAACTTCATATGGCTGGTAGGTTATTAAGGAAGGATGGGTCAAAATGTTGGAAGCAGAGAAAAAACAGAACTGAAACAGTCCAGCTGTAGCATTCAGAAGCAAGGGTAAGCTTAAAGAAGCTGAGTCTTCCATTTCTACAGAGGCAGAGCTCTGCATATACCATGCCTTGACTATAACATCTGTTGCACTGACTCCTTATATATCCTTGGGAAGGAAAAATGCAGGAAATCAGCATCAGGCAGCAAATTAGTATCAGAGATTTGCTGTGACAAGCATTTGAGAAAACCATAGCACCTGTACAGTATGACTGCAAAGCACACAGTGACTTGGGGATTCTGGGCAGAAAGTATAGCTCTCTCTTGCTCCAGCTAATCTTATCAGCCCTGTAACTACAGAGGGTTTGGAGAAACACAAGGAACAAATCTCAGGCTGAAAAATGGGAAAACAACAGCATTATCGTATCAAGAAGAGCCAATACCTACCCAAAGATGAGCAGGTTCTTTTCTACTCGGAAGCACTCAGCTCGGAGGTAGCGCCTGGCTTTGTCATTGAGGCGTCTGGATCTTGTGGGTCGTTCATCTGAGTCACTGTCTAACTCTGAAAACTCCATAAGCTCATCCTCCTCAAATGAGTTGTAGTGTTTGGTCTGCTTTCTTACACGAGGCCGATCAATCACTAAGCTTTCCTAGAAATGAAGAGGACTGTTGGAGAGAAGGCCCCCCTTTTTTCCACTGTCACTGGAAAGCACAAATGTATCCCGCTGCCATTCCTCAAAGCACATTTGAGAAAGATCCACCCCCATCTCATCCCCTGGCAGGAAAGGTTTTCACAGCACACCTGTGGTCTCCATGACTAGGAAAAGCAGAGGGGATTTTCTGGGATTTGCTCAAGTTGGCATGTTCCCTGGCCCCTTGGGCTGTTGGCCACCATCTGCTGTCATTCTACCAGAGGTATGGGAAGGTAAAATCTGTGAGTGCCCAGAGTGGCAGCCTGCTCTTGCCAAGAAAGCCTGAAGTGGTGAGCCCCAGCTGTTCTGCTAGCATGAACAAAGCAGTCTATGCTCTGGAGTCAGAACAGGTTAGAGAATTCCATAAATGCAGCAACTTTCTAAAGACAAACATACATTCTTTTGCTTCATTATCTGCCTACTCTGTTACTATCCACTAACCTTTTGTATTTTGCCAAAACATAAAATGCCTAGTGGCTCCCCTGGTCACACCATTGTCCTCTCTAATTTTATCATTTCCTATTCCTTAGCCCTCTTCTGCTTCTTCCAGGGCCAGGATAAACCCCTGCACACTCTTTCTTAGTCCAGACAGCCAATTTCCAGTGTCATCTCTGCCTCAATGACCTTGCTTTCCACTTTGGAATGCTACCACTGCTTTTTGCTACCGATAGGGGAGGCGCTCTTTCTTTCCTTCTCTTACCCACCATTCTACACACAGAATGGCTCCTTGATTATGACACTGTAAAACACTTGAAGTAGATTACTAAAAGAGATTCAGAAAATCTTCTTACATAAGAGGGAAAAGGAACATTTCTATTTTAAGAAAGGATGCTGGATTAAACAAATGCTGGAGATTGTACAGAAAAATAGCTATAGCTGGATACTGGCCACTAACTTACCTAAATATAAGTAGCAATTGTCTCTTGGGTTTGTGGAGCCACAAGAGTTCAACACCCAGCTAACACAGTTGGAAAGGGTATGTACTTATCTTAATGTGAGGTCACGTGTCAGAACCCAAGGTAGGGAAAGTAACCTTCTATGGGTTCTTCACAGTTGGCTGGGCATCGGTACCAGTTTTATTTACAAATCCGACTGCTTACTTACAGATGTGACATCCTGCCTGCAGTATATTTCCACCTCATTTTTCTACCTGTGTTGGTGAGTTCAATTACCTTGCCCAAAGGCATACTCTGGTTTCATTTCAGAAACAGAAAAACTTGAAAACTGAAAAAAATAGAGGAAAAACCTTTTCTTTGTTATGCTTTTTTTTTTCTCTTCCTTCCTTTTATTTGTTAGGGGTGGGACTGCTTTCACAGGAAGTATTGACACAGATGTAAACACCACATGCCAGGGACAATATGATGACATGACACAAGAGGCTGAACTTGATCTGCTTGGTGAGTCCCAGCAATAATTCCCTTTGTAGAACTTCCCAGATATCCAGCAGATTCTATGTTGCACTAGGTCACTGCAGAGTTATAATAGCTAACGTATATAAATGCTGTGTATGTTTCAAGTGTGTTACAATAGTATCTCTGTTAACAACTAAGTCTCAGGATTAAATAATGACTTGAGTGGTGCAGGAATTCATGGTTAGATGAGACAGCAAAGAAGTGGTCAGTGAACTAAAATATGCTGTACCTTCTCATTCTTTGCTTCAGTGTCCAGTTCAGCTATTTTAGCCCATTTCTGCCAAAAGTTAGGGTCATCTAAGGAAATATCTGTCCGGTTTCCTGAAGCCACAAAACTAGCCTGTGAAGGAAAGAAGAGTCAATAAACTGTGCTTGAACAAGGTACAAATAAAATAGTTATATTATTTCAAAAGCACCAGAAAGTTAAATATATTATCTATCTACATCAAAATCCCTAATAGTGCTTCCAAAATAAATGTGAAAATCTAAAAGTTATTCTTTTTTTCTTTTATTTCTAAGACTGGTTGAGGAATTCACAATTTCAACTGAGATGGTTTTGTAGAACATTCCTACTGGCTTGAATCAAGGTAGTACACGCATGACTGTTCCAATGGGTGGCTTGTATCACTGGTGGTATGAAAACATCTAATCACTTTTATTGATCTTTACAAATAAAAAGTCTATAAATGGCCCAAATCTAGCTAGTTGCTTGAATTTGAATAATTATTGCCCAAATATAAAATGTTAATATTGTTCATACCAATTAAAAATTATTACAATAAAATATTTCATTAAAATAAATAAATTATTTACATTTGAGAATAGTTTGTCAATAATTAATTCTCTAAATTTTAACAAGGAAAGCTTATAAATACCCCATTGCTGGTATCTATAACATGCATTTATAACTGCAAGTTAGCTGCATTACAATTTTTTAATAGTATTTTAACACATTCATAACAGGACCATAATTTATATGTCTCGATGCTGGGTGTCTCTGATTTAAATGTCACCATCTAATGTTAAATAGCTAACCACTGGAGGTTCATCACCCAATGGGCTAGCCAAGCATGTACCACCAGTAGTACAAGCCGACAGAAATGACCAAATTCAAATCAGAGCTGCCCAGCAGTGAGACATACAAATCATGGCTCCTTTGTGAACATACTAAACTTGGAAGCAGGAAAAAAATTGCTGGATGACACTAGCACATGGTATACAACACTAGTGTTATTTGGTGTCTAGTTCAAAATTCTGCTAAATTTAATTTTTCTTTTAGTTCAACAGTTAACCAAATGTCTGCTCTAGAAAAAGCACTGAAGCAACACATGTTTCTTCCTATAAAGCACAAAACTTTCTACAGAAAAGTCCTACATGAGTCTTCAAGTAGGAGACTGAATCAAATAGATCTCGAAGCTCATAGACGAAATGGCAGAGCCTATGCTTAGGGAAACTGAGAGTGATCTGTAAACTTCTAAAGCCAGAGACCTAGATAGCACAGAAAGGAGGTCCTAAGACTAGAAGCTAAGAAACTTATGCAAAATCTTTTTTCCGAAATGAACAATATGCTTGCGTGAGTGTGAGCACTGAAATGTTCACTGAAGATCCACTCCCTGACAGGAATCAAGGAGTACTCTACAAGGAATCAAGATAACTACTCAAAGGTTTTGGAGCAGTCCTCATGAAGAGTGGACAGAGACAAGTGCAGGCTAAAATCTACCTTCCTACTATCAGTTCTCAAAGGTTCAGTGCTTTCCTTCCACAGCCCATTACGACTGACCTTCTCTAAGCATCTACATCTCCAGAAAGTCACAGAGACCACATACGCAGTCAGACAATTTCCAGAATTTGCATTTGGAGAAACAAAATGCTTGCTAACAAGAGTTGAAGAATAAATGAAGTTCATTTCCTTCCAACCCACAATGACAGAAGGTCCTGTACCTTGGCAAAAGTGGACCCTTTCCCTTCAGACTGGATAGTGATGGTGTGGGTTCTCCTTTGCAGAATCTGGTCTATATCTTCTTCACAGAACTTGGAACCTTCATCCTCCTCGTCCATTAAGGCTCCATAAGCACCTTTCCGGAGCAAATCTTCCACCTCCATTTTTGAGAGCTGCTGTACCTGAACAAGTCACCAAAGGCTACTCACAAAGTAGAAAATGTATAGGGAAAAAAACCTTAAATTTGGCCTTCTGATTCAATATACAGTTCCCCCACTCACTGTACAAATCAGAAAGAACAAAAGACAGGAAAAACAAACTTGAAAAAATGAAAACCCAGATAAAAGTATTCTGTATTTTCTCTGAGAAGGGCAGACAGACAATTCTCTACAGGGAGCTCTGGAATAAAGCACAACACATGATCCAAGAGCCCTGTCACGCTTTAGGATGCCATAAGCCACTAAAAGTATGCACCACTGAAGAGGATATATTTGACATATAAAAAAAAATTTAATTTGAGACTGTATCTTTAAAAATCTCCAGATGTGCAAAATAAGCTGAAGAATGATTTATTCATTATTAAACAAATACATTAGTATTGGAAGTGATGTCATTTCTTAACTAAAAAAAGGATCCTGTGGCAAGTGTGATTTTCTCAATTACTTATTAAAAACAGGAAACGGGATTCAAAACATCCTTTCCTGGTTCTAATTAAAAATCTGGTTCTTCTTATATCAATCACAAGATAGCATTCCATAACTCTAAGAATGGGTAATTTGAAGTATTACACTTAGCAACATATGCACAGTTAGGAGGATACAGAACATCTGGACTGAAGACAATTCACTTAGAAGTTTTAATTCCCAATCTTTGATGCCCTAAACCAGAGATTAAGGAGATATTTTGATGTTTGTCTATGCTTTGAGACTATTTAAGAATCTTAGCTACAATTTTAATCCCTTCCTTGAGGGAGGAAAAAAAACATTTTAATTGCCATAGTTGCTAATTTATTTATTCATTATTCACTAACCATGCCACATGGAGCAGTTTTAATATGTTGTGCACTGTTAGGGTCCATGGTAGGTCATAGATAACACTATGATATTAAGAAGTTCAAAGTCTGGGTTATGAGATGTAACAAATATATATTTATACAGTAAAGAATGTTAAAATCTACTAGCTTCTAATGGGCATAGTTAGAAACTGTTTTCTACAATATTGCATTTTAGGCAAACCTTTTGCAAAACTGCTTGTAGAGCTTTCTGGTATCCATCTAGAAAATGCACAGACCTGGTCCCACATTATTCTCTACTGTGGAGAATTACCCAACTTGACATGCGGGCTGACTCAATATAGTGAAAGGAATCCAGAGAAAACTATCAGGAGAATCGCCCAGAAAAACCTGTGCTGCACAAGTACGCTTCGTACTCCAAAGCAGTTCCAGCATACTTACTCCATTGGTGCCACCCTTTCGGTTGATGTCCTGAAGGACAGCCTTGTCCAGGCCCAACTTTAGGCTGGCCTTGTCAAACATTTCCCGCTCATAGGAGTTCCGAGTGATGAGGCGATACACCTTCACAGCTTTGCTCTGGCCTATACGGTGACATCGGGCCTGAGCCTGGGAAGGAGGAAGGTCACATGTGTTACATCACACAGACATAATGATAAGGAATATCAGAGCTTACATGGGTAGTGTGAGTGGCCAGTTCTCGCAGTTACGTCTTAGAGGACTGGTTTCAGAACACAATTTCTCCAAGTGTCAGCTGCCATTGTAGGATTATCAGTGAAGAGCCACTGTTTACTGACTACTACCAGAAATTACAGTAGAGCAAAGAAAAGCTTGTGGTCCTTGTACAAGCACCTGTGAGGCAGTCAGTACTCATTCCCAGGCAGCTGTTCTTCCTCTGGGAAACGCCCCAGAGCTGGTGACACCACTTACATTTAAAAATGTAAAATTTTTAACATAGACGAAAATAGAGAAAAGTATAAGGATCTCTTAAGGACAACCTTGTTTCTACCATGCTCCTAGCCTCCAAGATTGTGGGTAGGCAAATCCTAGGCATCATCCTGTTTCATCCCTGTGTATTTGAATAACGTCTTTGTAAAGTCTGTTGTAAAATACGTCATATTACCATTGGTATACACAAATAAATTCTCAGTACCAACCATCTAATCAGTGTTCCAATCTTCCTGCTTATTTCATAATTTTTTACTTTAAATTTGCTTTTTGAATGAGGAGTCAACTAAAGCCTATACACTGTAATTGGTTGATGTTTCAAGTTTATCTTAGATACTTCCTACCAGAAGTATGTTTGTAAGACGGATTTGTCTGTAATCCAATGAAGTTGAGTCTTACACAACACACCTGTGAAAGTTTGCAACTTGAATGTTTCTAAGTTGGGGACTTACTGTATTTATGTTTATATGTTGCATTAGGACAATAGTCTTTGATAGACAATAATGTTTGATAATTTCTTTGCTTTCATCACATTGCACATTACTCTTGAATATCTTTTGCTCAAACCTGGATCCAGATGTTTAAAGGAATCCTAGTTTCTTTTAGTGAGAAATGTGTTTTTCTAAGCAGAGGAGTGTTTTCTGACATTGAAGGGAGGCGTGGCCACACCAGGTGTGAGGCTTTCAAATGCCCCTGGAGACAGGGGTCTCTACTTGCTCTGGATAGAGGTGACCCAAATCAATGAGGAATGTAGCCCTGGCTCCTTGGTGAGTTACTGGCAGAGCAGGACTGTAGCCTTGGACTCCTGCTCTTTTCCCATTGTCTTACTATGATCCCAGAGTCCAGAATACTAAGCAATGGGCTCTGACACAAGGCTGTTTAAAGGAAGCTGAGATATTAGCTAGCACAGACTTGAAGGTACTGGGCCCAAAGAAAGGCATGACTCAGGGTAGAGATTCTAAGTCTGCATGGTCCCTGGACAAGAAATTCCTCATTCCCACCCTGTCCTCAAATTCTTCCTAGCCTCATGGCTGAAAACCACAACAGAATTCCTACAACTCAGTGCTAATGTAGTATAAAAACTGAGAAGCCTGGGAAGCACTGGGAATGAACAGGGGCCAATAGGGATGGAGACACGGGAAAGGCCACCATAGCAGGGTCCAGAGGAGGGCAGATCCTGGGCTGAGCAGGAGTGCCCTGGCCTAGGGCCAAACACTGCATGCTGCCTAGCCCCCTGTGACTAGAAAACTTTGAGTTCTTTAGTTCTTTTAATCTCCAGAACCATCAAAAAGAGAAACAGAAACAGGAACAAAAACAAAAACAAAGCAAGCAAGCAAGCAACTAGCAAGCTTGGAGTTCATATTGGTGACCACAATTCACAAATCTTGAATTACCAAGTTACTATCAGAGGAAGAGGCACCTGTCCTCCACTCTCACTTTCTCAAATCACCAATGGCTGTCACCTCCTAGGAGACAGGCCCCACTGAAGGAACACACATGAGTGGTTACCAGGAGCTCATGCACAAGGCCACCGGGCAATGGCAGCAGCACAGATCCTAAGCTTGTGCACAACAGGGCTACCCGCAAGACCAGGGGAAAAGTGTGATGGTATGGGACTGCTCACTTTTTCTCTCTGTGGCCAGGATGCAGGGTAAGTGACTAAGAAGCAGTCCAGTGACATGCAGGAGGAAGGAAATGTTATTTGCAGATAACAATATGGTTGCTCTAGGAGTGTTCACTACTGTAAGTTTGGTCATCGTCTCTAGGCCTATTCAGTGGGCAAATAAAGGAAGTTTTTTGTGTATATGTGCTCATAGTATATAACATCATATACACACTTAAGACAAAATACGTTGTGTGGCCATATTAATATTTTTTAGTTTAATAACTTCACTGAGGGCTGGGGATGCAGCTTGGTGGTACAGCATTTTCTTGGCATTTGTGAAGCTCCAAGCTGGATTCTCCAAAACAACAAAAACTCCATCAACCTGACATCTCTACTTGTATTTCTTTTCTTTTCCTTTTTGAGACTGGGTTTCACTATGCAGTTCAAGCTCGCATTGAACTCACTTTGTAGCCCAGGCTGGCCTCTAACTTGCAGAGACCCTCTTGCATTAGCCTCCTGAGTACTAGGATTACAGATGTGTGCCACCATGCTCAGCATGTACATTTTTTCTTTTCTTTTTTTTTCTTTTGTTTTCTTGCTATCTCTCTTTTTTATTTTTATTTTTTATTTTTTGGTGGTACTGAGGATCAAACCCAGGGTCTTGTGCATGTAAGGCAAGAGCTCTACCACTGAGTCATCTCCCCAGGCCTTTATTTCTTTTCAATAATACTGAAAACTTAACTTTTCAATCACCTCAATACGACTACTCATTTGATTGATCACATGTCTGTCTGTGTGTTTATCTATCATAGTCTCAGGAGAATGATACCATTACAATGCACCCAAAAAATAATTACTGAAAACAGTGTAAAATTTTGGATGTCCCCCATTCTTAGGGTCATTATACATCTTAATAAGTATGTCAAGTCAAATTACGATATTTTCAACACACCTTTTTTTTTTTTTTTTTTGGTACTGGGGATTGAACTCATAACACCTTGCACCTGCCAGACAGGCGCTTAGGCCACTGAGCTAAATCCCCGGCCCTATTTTTTGAGACAGGGTCTCACTATGCAGTTCAGGCCGGCCTTGAACTCACTTTGTTGCCCAGGCTGGTCTCGAACTCACAACGATCCTCCTGCCTCAGCCTCCCAAGTGTCAACACACATTTGAAAGAAGGCTTTTTATTGTGCACTAGCAGGGTTAGCAATCCTGAAACTACATTTTGTGTAATCCAGGATTGAGCAAATATCCTAGAGGTAATAGGAGTTCAAGTTTTCACTGTTGCAGAACAAAGTTATAAATATGGAAAGGAGGAAAACTAGGATAAACTTTATGGTGTTAGAATGGATGGGAAGAATCAAGAATAAACTCATGGTGAGGCATGTGTGTGTGAACACATACATATACATACCCAGATGCAGAAACATATATAGATATCTGTATATGTTTGTACTCAGATGAAATAGGTATATTTCTATTGTTTTTGAGTATCTATGCATATTCTAGCTGCTTCCACTGAGAAGCCCTAGAAGTAGTGCTATTCCAGTGCCAATGAACACACTTAACCCCTAGATGTCGGTTTGTGGTTATCATTCTCCATAAGACATTCCAGAAATGTTAGAGAAATGATTAACTGTAGGTAGGGCTGGAGTATGAAAAGTATAAGATGAGCCTGAAACACATCACTTTCTGTGATGTAAGGAAGTACTTCAAGGCATGATGGATACCTATCAAAGTAACACTTGAAGCATCTCTCACTGGCAAAGTCTCGGGCCATAGAAATATCAAAATAGATACTAATAAATTATAACTCATTCAATAAAAATCCCATGACTCAAGGGCAATGGGAAAAAAGAAGAAGCAAGATACATCACGAGCAGGTACAAATTCTCTATGATGAATGTTATCATTATGTATATCTAAAGTGTGTATTAAAAAAATCACAAACATACTGACAAAAATAAATGGAAGGGGGAAATGCTTCCTTAGAGTAGAATTCCGAATAATAAATACATTAGTGACAAAGTTAGAAAAATCACTATTTTGAGTTGGGCATGGTGGTGGTGCATGCCTGTTATCCCAGCACTAGGGAGGCTGAGACAGGAACTTCACCGACAGTATGAGGCCAGCCTGGGCTACAAAGTAGATCCTGTCTCAAGAAACCAAAAAAAACAAACAAACAAACAAACAAAAAAAAAGAAATAGAAAGAGAGACCACCCTTTGTAACCATCACAGTGATGACTATTTCAGGCAAAGAGTTACAAAATACAGTCTTATAAAAATCAAATGCATAAAAGTATTAAACATGTAAAATAGTTTCTCTTTGAGAGTTATATTTGATATACATACTCTTAGTTTGCTTTTGAATTTTTTTTTTTTTTGGTCTTTTTGAGACAGGGTTTCACTATGAGTTCAGGCTGGCCTTGAACTCACTTTGTAGCCCAGGCTGGCCTCAAACTTGCAGCGATCCTCCTGCCTCAGCCTCCCAAGTGCTGGGATTACAGGCATGAGCCACCATGCCTGGCTGCTTGTGAATCTTAAAAGATAACTTCCCATCATTAATTTAACCACTTTTATGGGGGGGAAAAAAGTAATTTTGGAAAATAGTATTTTTGACTATATACTGTGATGCTAATAACCAAACAGCCTACTATGATTAATATTAAACTCTGGTAAATTTATTTTTTTATAAAATATCAGCGAGTTACTATAAGACAACTCGACATTTTTATTCTAGGATTGAATAAGTGAGCAAATATATTAAGGTCTGGTATGGTTACCTAAGCTTCTCCCTGTCAGTGAAAGAAGTTTCAAATCAGGAACAGGAGAAGGCTGTAATGAACCCTGTAGTGTTGGACTAGAATCAGAACTCTCTCACAGGATCTAGGAGCAGTAAAACTGCAGTAGGAATGGGCATAGCTACAAGCCACATCTCAAGTTTCTAAGTGGTGTTCTCAAATAAAAAGAACAGAAGATCCTTAGAGAAATGGTCAATTCCACATGTGGCAGAAAAAGCCCAGAATAAACCTGAATATCTTCTAGCGGCAAAAAGTAAGGAAGTCCTCAGAAAAGGATGACTGTGTGTCAAAGGACACAGGAACCAAACTGAGAGAACCTACTGCCGAACTGGAACAAGCTGAGAACCAAATAAGTGAGAGTAATGGATTACAAAATAAAAGCTAGGTGAGGCTGTAGCTCCAGCCACTTGAGAGAGTGGGAGCACCACTTGAAGCTAGGAGTTCGAGGCCAGCTTGGGCATCATAAAGAGACTCCCACCACAAAACACCACTACCACCACCGCTGCCACCACAAGCAACAATAACAAAAACTTTTAAGTTTAAAGTCAGCCTAGGCAACTTAACAAGATCCTGTCCCAAAATGAAAACTGGAGATACGGTTTGGTGCTAGAGCATTTGACTAGTATATGTGAGGTCCTGGGCTCAACCTCCAATACTGAAAAAATAAATAAATAAATAAATAAAATAAATATCCCCAAATTTATACTAATATAAGTTAACAAGTGGGAGGTAAAAGTTAACTGCTCCTCTCATTAGAATTCCCACTAATAAATAAAGAAGAATGACAGAAACAGAAAGTTACCATTAGTGAAACACCATAATTATTACTGAAGGTAATAATTACTAAAGGCAAGTACCACTGAGGTATGTTAATGAGTGAGAAAATACGATGAGAAATGGGGTATAAAAATCTCAAAATACCTACTTGCACAATACTAAACTAATTTTTAGATGAGATCAGGCATGGTCAGGGTGGTATGGCCACAGACTCAACTAATTTTTAAAAGTAATCTTTACTCAGATAATTTTTAAAAGTAATTTTTTAAAAATAAAGGTTACTTCTTTTTGCTGAGAAACCTGACAGATACCACCTTAACCAAATGTTCAAAGCTGCATCACAAGTAATGAGACATACCAATACCATGTACCCTGATATGATGCACTGAAAAGAACATACCATCACTTCTCTGATATTCTTGCTCAAAATGCATAACCTCAAATCTAATCATGAGAAAACATCAAGCAAACAAAAACAGAGGAACATGCTACAAAACAGCTTATCATTATCCTTCAAGTGTCAAGCTTTTAAAAGAGAAGACAAAGAAGCTATCATGAGCTGGGTGTGTTGGCCCACACTTGTAGTCCCAGCACTTGGGAGACTGAGGCAGGAAGGACTGCCATGAGTTTGAGGCCAGTCTGGGCTACACAGTGAGTTCAAGGCCTGCCTAATCTTCATAGTGAGACTCTGTCTCAAAAACAAAACAAAACAAAACAAAACAAAACAAAACACAAAACAAGACGCTATTACAGACTGGAGAAGGCTAAGGACTCATGATGTCTGAATGGAATGTGCAATGCCAGATTGAAACCTGGACCAGAAAGATTATTTATGGGAAACTGAAGAAATATAAATAAGGTCTGTAGATTAGTTAATGTTAATTTTTCTGGTTCCAATAACTATATTATGGTTATGTAAGATTTTAACATCAAAAGAAGTTGGGTAAAGAACATATTGGAACTAATACTATATTTGCAACTTTTAAAAAAGTTTAGAAAGTTAATTTTGTTTAATGATGATGTAAAATACTTAAGTAAAAAACACAAAAAGGTGTAGTATCCTGTCTCCTACTTCTCTCGAGGTAACTATTTAAAATTAAAGTTTTGCCAGGGGTTTAGCTCAGCAGCCCACGTGCCTACCTGGTAAGCGCAAGGTCATGAGTTCAACCCCCAGTACCAAAAAAACAAAACAAAAACAAAAAAGTGTCTTTGGGGGAGGTTTTGGTTTTAACCTTGTTAAGACTGAGGAAGAAACAAATAGACATACAACTTTTAAAATAAATGCTGGTATAATACAGTTTTTCCATATAATTTCTTTCACTCAACAATATATCCAGGTATTATTCCACAGGGGTATACAAAAATATTCCTTAGACTTTTTTCCCAAGGTTAAGTATGCTACAGTTTAATCAGTCTACCAAGGCTAGATAACTGAGTTGTCTAGTCCGTGGCTGTTAAAATTAGTTGCTGGACCTTCTTTCAGTATTTTGGTGGTAGAAAATCTCTATTACTGAGAGATTTCATAGATAACACTTGCAAATAAAGAAAACGATCAGGAAAATACAGCTCTATGGTTTTTGGGACCTACAAGGCAGTAATAGCACGCAGCCATTAATTACAGACACTGATTCTTCTTTCCTGGCTCATACAGGTTGAGGATAAATTACAAAAACGAGTTGAAGGGCTGGGGATATAGCTCAGCAGCACAGCATCTGCCTGGTAAGCAAAAGGTCATGAGTTCGATTCCTGGTACCAATCCCCCAGCCCACCAAAAACAAAAACAAAAACAAAAACAAGTTGAAGAAATGTTCTCAGCAAAGGTCTGATAGAAGAATACCACAGACACTGCTAATAACCTTTATGTTACCTACACTCCCTTCCACGGGCATAACCAGAACCCAGCTCTCATAAGGGCCAGCAATATGTTCAACTAAAACCTCTTCCAGGCCCCAGGATGACAGGGTTACATAGTCCTGACAATGTACTATGGCAGAATCCATGAGGATACCTACAGGAAGTTCTGCTTTCCTATAAAAAGCACCATGCCTATCTTTCTTCATGCCTGGGGCAAAACCAAGAGGACGCAAACCATATGTTGTGGATGGTGGTACAGGGACAGAAGGAACACGGGACTCTGATGATGCTGTGAAGGCACCTCACTGGTCCTCAATTACCGACCTCTGGACTTCTTGTTACTTCTTGTTTGGGAGAGCAAGTGTCACAAGCAACTAAATGACACCAGGAGAAAAAAATGTGCCCTCCTAAGACAACTTACCTGAAATTTCAACAGGATGGATTCTGTCACATTTAAGAGACTTGTCAAATTATAAGCCATTTCTTATTTTTTAATCAGAGCTCACAAAAACATGATGTACAGCAGAAAGTAAAACACTGAGAAGCATGGTAGTAACTGTAATAAGGTCCAAACAGGATCTGTCAGCTGAGGTATAATCAGAGAAACCTTTGGAGTAGACCACAATCAAGGGGCAGTAACACCACAACCCCACCACACATTTGGGAAAATGATAGTGGTCTCCTGGATGATTTGTAGGTTTGCTCTCTATATTTTTAGATACATTTCAGATGAACAAAAGCCAGAGAGAAATGAGTAATGACTTTTAGAAATAGATACAGAAAATACATACAGATCTCAGTGACTCTAATGCAAAGAAAGGGGGCATAGCTTAGGTACCCAAATAGTGACAGATTATAAACTGATTCTGATTTTCAGTTTACTACTGCCAGTCCCAAGTCCAGAACTTGGCAAAACATTATAGCACATCTTTTTTGTTTTATTTTGTTTTTGTATTGGGAATTGAACTCAGGGCCTTGGGCAGGCACTGTGCCCCTGAGTTATCTCCTGGCCCTCAGACCACACCTTTACAACTGTATTGTGTAAAAATGAAGTGGTGAGTCAAAAACCAAACACGCATTTGCTCCTTCTTTTGCCCCTTGTTCTATTTTTCTGAATCATTAAATCTATTACATTAAAAATACATTTTTCCTTAATATTCTATACTTGTTCCTTAACTTAAATCTGCATAATTGCAGAAGTTAAAAGTAACAGCCAATAACTCCACACGAACTCAATCACTTTTAGCACACTACTAAACTTCCTATCTATTTCCTATGTACAATCATTTTATTGTAAGTTGAAGGATTTTCTTTTTCTCCTGATACCTTAAGAATCTGCATCCACAGGCTACCTACTCACAAAGCAAAGGAATCAAGGATTATCCAAGTGTACAACCTGGGGAGACCCGGACACTCCCCACCTGTAAAGACCTTTGCAGGTCTACAGTCGAATCTGTATCTTCCAGTCTTATTCCTTTGGGAAAGGTATCATTCTCTCCTAAAATGGAAAGAAATGGCACACAGCTTTCCAATGTACTCTTTCGTCTGTGCGATTCAGATCATCACTTTTGTTTCCCCAGAGCTTATCATGGTGTCCAGGGCTCAGTAAACATGTCAGCTAAGTCAGTTGAAAGCTAGCTAAGAACAAGAGGGACAGATGAATTTTTATCATGGGAAAAGGTGTCCTGGAGCATCAGAAAAAAGGCAGTAAGAAAGAGAAGACAAAAAAGAGAGGCAGGAAAATACTGGATATTGCTTGGGATGGATCCTGTTCAATATGGACCTGTCCCACCCTGAGTGGCAGTGTGCCACCTGTGTTTATTCCCACTCTATGTAGTCGAACTTCTCTTCTTTCTGGAAAATTCTTCCTTATTTCATAATTTAAGATCCTTTTGGGTTCTTTGCTATTGTTTGACTATTTTAAAGTCACTCAATCTAAAGCGGTGCAGAGAAAATGAGAGTGAGAGAGATAAGGAGGAGACCTTTGATGCCAAGGGCATGGGAGAGCTTTGGGGCGGGGTGGGGGGGAGGTGTAAAGCTCTCAACAAGAACAGAGGAGTGTAGCTAACTTTATCAACTTTGGCTGGGGGAGGAGTTTGGGGAGGTGGGCAAAATGACAAATTAACAGCTGATTTGAGGGAGCATCTGCCTATGTAAAGCAGGAGACAGAAAGATTTATTGGGGTCTGGCGGTGGAGGCTTGGGGGTT
>RJWM01022868.1:0-32859 GCA_004363535.1 Dasyprocta punctata | reverse complement strand
AAATTGTGATTATTTTACATATTAGCCTGAAAAGATGCATTGATGATATACCAGATTAGCCAGGCATCTTCTTATTTTGTCATTGAGAGCCTAATACATTACTTTTTTGTTTAACTTTAATTTTTAAATTAAGATATTGTACCATTACCTACCTCTCTCTTGTTTTTGGTATGCAGCACTATGAGTTGTAACAAGTATATGGATTTAAGTAACCACTACTGCAATCGAAAGACAGAACAAAGGGAGTGAAGGTATAAGGCTATAGATAGTAGAGTGTGTGGTTAGCATGCATGAAGCCCTGGGCTCAAACCTTAACACCAAAAAAGGAAAAAAAAAAAAAAAAAAAAAAAAAGCAGAAGAGTTGCACTGCCCAAAGATGTCCTATGCTACTCTTTGCAGTTAAACCTGTTGCTGGATCTCTACAGTTTCTGCCTTCTTGAAAGTGGCATGTAATTTGAGACTGGCTTTTTTCACATAGCAAAATCCTCTAGTGTTCACCGGTATTGCTGGATGTGTCAAGAACTCCTTCCTTTTTATTAACCAAGTAGCTTTCCAGTTTATAGATACAGTACCACTTATCCATTCATCATTTAAGGGGCATTAGGGTTGCTTCCAATTTTTGACTATTTATCAGTAACTTTAAGTATAAGTTTTCATTTCTCTAGGCTGAGTAAATACCAAAGAGTGAGATTACTGGGTCAGACAATAAGTGTGAATGTCTCTTAGCAGTGGGCCTCCAGGCTGACCTTGGGAGGGCACGTGGTGCGTGACGTTTGCATTCTGCGGCGGTGCAGGAGAGCCCCCCGTCCCGCGTCCCCCCGGCCCGCGTCCCCCCGTCCCGCGTCCCCCCTGCAGTGGGCGTGGATGGTCACTTTTACCTCTGCACCTCCGCCATTCTAGCAGGTGTGTAGGCATCGCACTGGGGTTTTAATTTGCATTTCTCTAATTGCTGATGAAATGTGCTATTTACCGCTTTCGAATCTGCTTTGGTGACGTTTGTGCAGATTTTCCCCCCTGCGATGCTGGGAGTGGACCCTAGGCCCTGAGCGTGCCAGGCGGCTCTGCCCTCACCGCACGCCCAGCAAGGCTCGGGAAGACTTCTAAACCCAGGGGGCTCGTTTTCCCATTGTGAGTTCTTGATGTATTTTGGATACAAGGTCTTTGTTAGGAGTGTGATTTTCATGATTTTTCTCATATCTGTGGTTTATCTTTTCAGTTTTTTCACGATGTCAACATTTTTAATTTTATGTAGTAAAATGTGCTCATTTGAAAAAACAAAGCTTGGTATAGATATTATACATAAGAATGATTTGCCTAACTAAAGGTCATGAAGTTTTCTCATATTTTTTTTCCTACAAGATTTGTAGGCATGGGCCAGGGATTTAGCTCAGCCTGGCATGCGTGAGGTCATGAGCTTGATCCCCAGTACCAAAAAAAAAGAAAAGATTTGTAGTCATTTTTTCTTTTTTTTTTTTGTACCAGGGATCGAACTCACAACCTTGTGCCTACCAGGCAGGCACCTAAGCCACTGAGCTAAATCCTCAGCCCTATTTTTTGAGACAGGATCTTACTATGCAGTTCAGGCTGGCCTTGAACTCACTTTGTAGCCCAGGCTGGTCTCAAACTCACAATGATCCTCTTGCCTCAGCCTCCTGAGTGCTGGGATTACAGGTGTGTGCCACCATGCCTGGCTTTGTCATCGTGTTTTATGTTTTATGTTTGGATCTGTGGTTCTTGTGGCTCGAATGTGTCTCCAAAGCTCGCATATTGGAAAGTCGATCCCAGCGGCTCCCAGTGCTGCAGTGTGGAGAGGTGGACCTTCAGGAGATGATTAGGCCACAGGGCTCCGCCCACAGGAATACCTTCATGCTGTTATCTCAGGAGGGGGTCCTGTTAAGGGCAGATTTAGGCCCCTTTCCTCTTTTTTCTTTCTTTTAAAATTTTTATTTCTTATTTAATTTTTCATATTTTAAAGGGAATATGAGAAAACAATACAATGAAACAAAGCAAAACAATGAGAACGATATTGGACTTCAAAAATAAGACAGTGGGAAATCCACAATAGTTACCATATTACATATTGTTATCCTCTAGATGTTCAGACTACTGGTTTTAGGTCTGCAAAATCCACCAAACCGTACAAGCATCGAGTTGTTTCTTTACTTCAGTTGCTGTCGTCTCAGCCTGTGTCCCTCCAAATCAGCTGGTTGCTTGTGCGGGGAGCAGGGCTCTTCTCTCCCTGCCCGTGGACTGTCTGACTCTCAGAGAGAACTGCTGCTTCCCGGTTCTCTCCCGGCTGGCTCCCCGCTTCCCTTTTTTAGTTACTTTTCTTATTGCTGAGACAAAATGCCCACGAGCTAAAGTTAGAGGGGGAGAGGTTTATTTGGCTCCCAGGCTGTAGAGGTTTCAGTTCATGATCAGCTGGCTCCAAGGCAGGGTGGTACGTGGTACATGGTGGGGGAAGACAGCAGAATTGTATGCAGGTGGCTGTGGGGTACTCACACTCTCCACCCCAGCTTTAGACCATGGATCGGTCATAAACTCTGTCAATTCAGCCACCTCTGAAAAGCCTGCCCCCTGCCATGACTGCATGAGGCTTTGGGGGGACACTTAGACACAAACCCTAACACTCTCTCTCATGTGTGTGATGTTTCCCATCATATTAGGATGCAGGAAAAAGACCCTCACCAGATGGGCCCCTCAATCTTGGATTTTTCAGCCTCTAGAAATACATTTATGGTCATTACAAATTACCCAGTCTCTGATATTCTGTCATAGTAGCACAGAACAGGTGAAGACGATGGTTTATTTTGAATTAATTTTAATTCAGAGTGGAAACATGTTGAGATTCATTCACTTATTTTGCATATAAATGGCCAGCTTTCTCAGTGTCACTTCAGTTTGTCAAAATCTTTGCAGTCCTGCTTAGATCTGTCCCCAGGACCAGTGAGACCCAGGCTGCGGTCTGCACGATGGTTGATGGTTCCATTCTCCAAGCCCTTGTCCGATGGTGAGAGTCAGCCCCGTACTGCACAGGGGTGAGCTCAGGACACCCCCCCTCTCTAATAGCTTCCCCCACACTCCCCAGCACCCCAGAGCAGAGGGGGCCAGGAGCAAAGAAAGGAAGCAGAGGATTCCTCTCACCTCTCTGCTCCTTAGGAACTCTCTTTTGATCTTTAGACTGCAGAGCGAGGGCTTGTGTTAGAACGCTTTCTGTCTGTGTCCAGTTCCGCAGCTGGGTGCCACTCTGAGTCCATTTGTAAGAAACAAGAACAATTAAAAAGAAAAAGTCAGGAAACTTACTGCGGGATCATTCAGGCTCTGAATTCTAGTTTCCTTCCCTGGCCACCCGCTGCCATTTATTTTTCAGAGCCTTCAGATAGCTGAATTTTATTCAAGCATGCACGTTAGTTACATTTCATGAGAGAGATGGAGTGTGCTTACTCTGTCTTAGCCAGAACCATGACCTGAAATCTTTAACATACTAGAGAGAGAGAGAGAGGAGGAGAGAGAGAGGGAGGGAGGGAGGGAGAGACAGACAGACAGACAGCCTCGTACAACAAATGTGTGTGTACCCACGGCTCGGGTCGGAAAACATCTTCCTCCTATACGGCATATCTAAGATTGCCATGTTGCCACTGTATTCCATTCAGCTCTGGCCAGTGTCAGCGCATAAGCTAGTTATTCCTGAAATGACAAGGAGATATTTTACCAACTTGCTCTCTTCGAGGCTCTTCTACACAAATATTTGGGGTAACCCAACCTGAGCTTATCTCTGGCTACCGTGAGCGCCTCTCATGATACAGAAGCACTATCACATGAGAAATACAGTAATTCCTGATACACTCTTTTCATGCTTGTGTCACTAAAATTTTTGCGAAGTATTTCATAACAAATTTAATCGTCCACAGTGGTGTTAGAACGCAACTGGGAAGATGCTTCTCGTGATTCAGGCAGTGCTGTTCGGTCGGGTCCGGCAGCTGATTGATCCAAGCGATCAGCCCCGAGACTGACTTTGCAGATCTGGTTTCTGCGTTGTGGCACACATTTGCCACGAAGTAACCGTTGAGCCCCTTCACTGGCAGGCTGTGTCCAGGGCCCTCCAGTGGAGTTACGGGGCTGCCTCCGGGTAGCAGTCCTTGCTGTCCAAAGCATGTGTCCAGGACCAGAAGCGTAGGAGTCACCCAGGCACGTGTTGGTGACAGAGTCTCAGGTCCTACCTTCCCTTCTGAATCAGGGTCTGACTTAAAAGGATCCCTGTAGGTGTGACGCACAATGGTATGAGGTCTGTCCATCTGGGGAGTGAGGACAGATCTCTAACAGACAAGTTCCTTGCCAGGTCTCTGATGACCTGGTCACTGAGGACCTCTAGATTCCAGCAACGTGGCATTGGAAGCTCAGGAAGACACAGACTCAATAACAGGAGGCTGTTAACACAGGTGCAGCTCCCAGCAGGGGGTGCCAGGGGTGCCGAGAGGTGAGAACCAGCTCCTGCTCCTTCAATGCAGGGGGAGTCACTGCGCACACCTGTGACCGGACGGCTGCTGGAGACAGCTGGCCAGCGACCGCCTGGCATTTTATCCTTTACAGAGCAAGTGAGCCAACCCTGAGTGTGACCCCTGACAGCTGCCCACGAACAACCTGGGGCGCCCCAGTTCCACAGCCCGAGACGGTCTGATGAAGCTCTGCCTGGGGGAGTTTATGCCTGAGTGCGGTGACTCATTCCCTCTGAACTGCAGTGACTCGAGGGGAATTTGGAGTTTCAGAGATTCCAACTGTTTGCTGCTCCACTTCCCAGCATTTGGGTTTTTATAGTTGTGCCTGGAAATTTTTAAATGTTAGCTGCTTTGGTATTAGGAATCACCTCTTAGGGAAAGATAGAGCCCCTATCAAAATGCAAGTTATCACTTGTCCTTATATTTCAGGCCTTTTATGGTCGGTCCTATATGAAAACCAGATTTAGTACTATGGAATATAGAGCATGATTTGAAGGGAATGTCTGAATTAGGAGGTGAAATTTTGGGCAGAGCACATGTTTTGAAGAATGTCAACTAGTCGTTGTACATTGTCATTACTTGTTTAAGAAAAGGTACGGAGATTATTAAAAGTTTTCTTCATACTTGAATTTGTAAATAAGGAAATTAACTAATTCACACTATAGAGTGACAGTGGAGGTGTAAATTTGATAGGGTGTTGTTTTGGTTACTTTTCTCTCATTGCTGGGACAAAATACCTGATGCCCAAAATGAAGGAAGGAAAGGTTTATTTAGCTCACAGTTTATGGAGGTTTCAGTCCATAATCAGCTGGCTCCAAGGCAGGGTGGCACAGCACACAGACAGCAGGTCAAGGCAGCAGAAGACAGCAAAAGCAAGAGCAAAAAAACAAGCGGGGAACAAGCCTCTTTTCCTCCCTTACATTGAAAGGAGGCTCCCTGCCCCTGGATGGTGCAGCAGTCACACCATCTCCATGTCGTCCTCTTGCAAAGGCTCAGGATGTTTACAAAGTGTCCTCCTGCTGAATCACTTAGTTAAACTTTTAAACTTCTCAAGTTGACACTATGAACATCCTAGATCTGAAAGGGCCTATCCTGTACACCCCAGGAGGGCTGCTGAGTTACTGAGTTCTGGACTTCTCAAATTGATACAGTGTACCAACCGTTACAGTTCTATATACTTAGAGATGGCTTCTTAACTGTGGCACCATTGACTTGTGGGGCCAGATCATTCTATGTTGTAGGATTTACTATGCATTGTGGGATATTTAGCCCTATCCCGGTCCTCTACCCACTAAGTGCCAGTTTCACCTGCCAGTCGGGACCATAAACGTTCCCCAAACATTTCCAAATGTCCTCTGGAAACAAGACTGGCTCCGGCTGAGAACCGCCAGCTTAGAATTGCACGTCAGTAATGCGGGACAGGCTGTTGCACACGCCAACCTGAGCCCTGCGGAAAATAAGGCAATACAGGAGCTCAGTGCCTGGGGCGGCCAAGGTGAATGCCGAGCGCTTCTGCACTTCACGCCCGCGCTCCTTTTGTTTCCCCCAGCTGTGTGCATCTGGTTTCCCCGGGCACGAGCACAGCCCGCTAGGAAGGAGCAGCTGGGTGCGGAGGCTGGCTCCGGCTGGCGCCTGGGCGGAGGCAACGGGCTCCTTCTGGCAGAAGCAGACGCCCGCACTGAAGGGTACGGCGCACGAGGCTGTGTCTGCCACACGGACGGAGATTTGCTGAAGAAAGGGCTCAGAGCTCGAGGCCGGTTCTGTTTGATCCCGAGGCACCGCTCACCGTGTGTGCTCTCCAGGGCTTCTCCGGCCCGGGGTGGGAGGCACCGGTCCATTTTGCTTCCTCCAGCCCCATCTTCCGGAAGTAGCCAGCGTCCGCACTGGCTGTGTCTTTCCACACTGTTCTCCTTGCAAATTCAGTATATAATTCAGCGTCCACTTGTCCACAGCAGCCCTCGGGCCAGCGAATCGTGATCCCAGCCTCTGTGTTAGTCTGACTGCTGTGCTTCACACGCGTGTGTGCACACGCGTTCACACAGCTGTGGAACTTTGCATGAATGGAGTCTTTGGGGTAACTTCTATACTAATGGGATTTTTTCTGCAACTTGTTTTTTTTTATTTTTCTTTTCTGTGTCCCTTCTCTAGTGACCATACTTAACACGCTTAGATGTGTATTTGTTTCTGTCTTTTTCTCTGTTCCTATAAGCATATTTATGTCAATATATCTACCTACGTATCCACCTATAGATATCTACATATATACACATGGGGGTTTTGTTTATTGCATCTTTTATAAAAATGTGATTATGTGATATTTTCTCTCTATTTGATTTTCCAGATTTAGCAAAGTTCATAGAAATCTCTTCCAGTCCAGTATTATGACCCTCATTCCCTGTCTTTGATGGTTATGTGATACAACTATTTCACGTTTTACTTAGAATTCCCATATCAATGGGCACATACCTTGCTTTTGGTTTTCACAGACACACGCACACACACACATTTTATTGGCAAGCCTCCATTCTTTGATATGGATAATTGATAGTTCATCAGTCTTATGTAATATCCTTGTGTATGTAGTGTTAATTAATATTCTTGTGTGTGTAGTGTTAAGTTAATTAATATCCTTGTGTATGTAGTGTTAAGTTTTATGGAATAAATTCCTAGGAGTGGAATTGCTAATCGTGTTAACATTTTAATAGGATTTGCCAGGTTGTTTTTGAAATAATTTTTTTCCATTTTCCCTGATTCCTTAAGAACCACACCCTTTGTGTGTTTTCCTGTTGGTCTGTTTATTTGTTTAGGACAGGGTCTGTTACGGCTTGTGTCTAGATGGTCCTTCAAAGCGTCATGCAGTCATAGGTGGGGCTTTTTCAGAGGTGGCGGGATCTAGAGTGTGTGACTGATTCATGGTGCAATGCCAGGGATAAGGGTGCTTAATCCCACCCGACTCCTGGTAGCCTGGATACAATATAAGGGACAAAAAGAGGTTTGTTTTGCGCTCTTGTCTGCCATGAACTGTTCTCCTCTGCACTGCTACCCTGCTTTGGAGCCGGCTGATGATGGACTGAAACCTCTATAACTGTGAGCTGAATACACCTTTCCCCTTTTAACTTTGGGTGTCTGGTATTTTGTCTCAGCAATGAGAAAAGTAACTGAGACAGGGTCTTGCTATGTAGTTTAGGCTGGCCTTGAACTCATTATGTAAACCAGGCTGGCCTCAAACTGATGGTAATCCTCTTGTCTCAGCCTCCCAAGGGTTAGGATTACAGGCATGGACCACCATGCCCAGTCTTTCTGTTGGTTTAATTACTTTTTAAATTATCGCTCATCTTTATTAATGCCATCTTTAAAAAGTCATTTGTTTATTGATTTTTTATGTTTCCATTAATAATTCTGAATTAAGAAACTATACATTGTCTAGATTTTGTCATACACATTTATTGTTTGTGTGCTTTTTTAGTATAATGAATATTTCATTTTATTTTCTTCAGATGGAGAACCACTTATAAAATATACCATAGAAGTGAGATATCACTATTTGTCTATCATCTGTCTGTCTGTCTATCCAGCCCTCCATCCATCTATCTGCAGTACTTGGGATTGAACCTAGGGCCCTTGCATTGAGTTATGCCTCGAGCCCTTTTTATTTTTCATTCTGCCCAAACTATGCTTCAACTTGTGATCTTTCTGCCTCAGCCTCCCAGAGTGCTGAGATTATGGATCTGCGCCATCATACCACGTGTTTCCTTGCCGTAATTGATTATTTTTGCTATTTTTAAACTGTCTGTTTCTTAACTTCGGGCAGCCTGGTGTTAACCAGGCCTGTGTTGGCAGAGGCAGGCTTCTGCGGCTCCTTCGTGTGACAGATTCTCCTCTTCTGTCTTTGGGGAAGCACGGTTTGACCGCGATTCACCTCGCAGCCTGGTCGGGGAGCTTCGAGATCCTGCTCATGCTGGTCAAAGCTGGAGCGGACCAGAGAGCCACCAGTCGGGTAGGTGCGATGTGGTCCCGTTTGCCTGGCTTCCCCCCGGCGGGGCGGACCCGGGGCGAGCGCCTCCTCCCTGTCCCCCGGCCCTGCAGGACGGGCTGACGGCGCTGCACTTCGCCGCACAGAGCAACAGCGTGCGCATCGCGGAGTACCTCATCCGGGACCTGCACCTGCGGGAGCTGGACCGGCGCGACCAGGTGCGTCACCCGCCCTCCTCGCCCACCCCCGACCCCCTGCTGGCTCCCTCGGGCGCCCCAGCGGCTGCGGGGGACACAGAACGGGGGCAGCGGCTGGGACCATGTGGGAGACTGGGGGGACTGGAGAAGCAGACAGATCCATTTTTCTTTTGTCCTGTCTCCCCCTGGCCAGAATGTGGACAGTGGCCGCCCCGTTTAGCTTTCAGACTATGTGTCTAAGTTTTTTTATAGTATTATTTTAAAGACGATAAAAACAAGGAAAACAAAACAGAATAAAACCACTCAAAACAAACCAGAGTAAGTGATATAGGACTTCAAAACATTATGAAATCAAGGATAGTTACCATAATGCCTCTTGTTGTCTTCAAAATAGCTGCGGATACCTTCAGACATAGTGAAACTCAAACAGAATAGAACCAATAAAAACAAAACAATGAATGCAATAAAGGACTTCAAAACAAGACAACAGCAAATCCAAAATGGCTACCATAGTATACCTTGCTGTCTTTGGCATAACTGCTCATGCCACTGGATATAACAAAATCAAACAAAACAAAAGAGAATAGAACCCAACCCAACAAAACAATACTATTCTGTTGTACCTCACTTTTTAGAACATATTTGACCCAAAGCTAAGCAATCACCTGTCATGGACTCTATTACAGTTTTACCACATTTGGCTATATTCCTTTTCCTTTCGTAAGGAGATACATAGCACCAGCTACCACTTCATGAGTATTTATCAACGTGCTAGGTGTGGAAGGGAGCCGTTTATAAACGTTACTTCAGTGACAGACTGGGGCCTGGCCCAAACAGTTGCTCTGCCCCTTATCACTGAATGACTGAATGACCTCATTAATCCCCACACTAATCCGATCAGGTAGAAAATGTTTTGCTTGTTTTTAGATGTTGAGAGTCAGAAGTGGCCCCAAGTGTCTAACCTAGGAAATGACAGCATCAGGGTTGGAAGCCAGGCTGCCTGACGGCTGGTAGTCGTTCGTCCAGGTGACAGTGCACCTCGCTCACGCTGGGGACTGACTTCCCCGGAACTTCTCCCGCCGGGCCCCTGTCTGGTAGACTGGAATCCTTGTTGTACCTGGCCGGGGTCCCAGTGGCGCAGATTTCACCAGTGGGGCTTCCGTGTTTCTGCTCACTAGAGCAGGGGCCCCAAGCCTGGGCCCGGCCTGTTAGACGGGGCCCCCGGCAGAGGTGAGTGGTGGGCGGGGCGGCTGCTGTGTCTGTATCCACAGCTGCTCCCCGTTCTCGCTGGCCTCTCGTCCTGAGCTCCACTTCCGGATCTGGGCAGCGTTAGATTCCCATCTGGGCACAGATGCAACTGAGAATCGGCCCGGGCGGGAGTAGACTGCACCCTCCTTCCAGTCATCGTGAACCCGCCCCGCACACACTCTGTCTCGTGGAGAAATTGTCTTCCGTGGAATCGGTCCCTGGTGCCAAACAGGTTGGGACCATTGCACTAGAGCATTGCTTTCTTTTTTTATCTTTGAGACAGGGTCTCACTATGCACTTCAGGCTGGTCTTGGACTCACTTTGTAGCCCAGGCTGGCCTTGAATTCACAGTGATCCTCCTGCCTCAGCCTCCTGACTGCTGGAATTACAGGCCTGTGCAGCCACTATGCCCAGCTAGCGCATTATTTTCTATGCAGGTTTCTTTAGAAGTTGATCAGTGCTATTCATTTTACGTCTTTTAAAAGCAGTTTACACTTTTTCCTGACCCCAACCTTAAAAACAACAACTGCCATACTCCCTTTTTTCAAATGAACTCTGTAAATTTCTTTGGTCCTTTGCTTATGGCCAAACCGCTCTACATAGCTTGGAGGCCAACACGGAGAGATGCGCTCTGGGCAGCGCCACCTTGTGAGCTCCACAGTGCAGAGCGACTCGTGCAGCTGCTGAAAGCCTGGCTTCTCCATCTGCAGAATAGGAATAAAATGATCATAATAAGCTCTGCTCCAGGGAGCCCCAAGAGACAGTGGTGGGAATTTTCACACACACACACACACACACACACACACACACACACACACTTTATTGGCAAGCCTCCGTTCTTTGACATAGGTAATTGATAGTTTATCAGTCTTATGGGAAAGTACCTATGCAAATGGGCTTCACAAAGAGCCATTTTGCCAGGCGTGGTGGCACATACTTGTAATCCCAGCACTTGGGAGACTGAGCCAGGAGAACCATTGCAAGTTCCAGGCCAGCCTGGGCTACAAAGTGAGCTCAAGGCCACCCTGAACTGCATAGCAAGACCCTGTCTCAAACAGACAAGACAAACAAACAGAAACAACAACAAAAAAACAAGTGACAAAAATCCATCTTAATCTAGGTTAAGAGATGAAGCTGTTTTACGAACTCCTAGCTGAGGTGTGTGAGGGTATATCTTGATGGCTTCAGGCATGGTTGGATCCAGCTCATTTTCTTTCTACAACTACTGGCTGCCTGTGTATTGGCATTATTCATAGGTATGCTCGTCAAATGGTAGGGAAGATGGCTGTTCACAGCCTCAGGTTTATATCCTTGTTTTTTTGGCCCATAAGGATGAAAAAAGCCCTCTCATTCATATATACATTTCAGAAACAATTCTGTTTGACCTTGTTTAAACCTTATTCTCAATCCCAAACCAATCACCATGACTGATACGGGTTATGCGATCACTTTGTGTGATCGGAAGCAGGTAGGAAGGCCTGACGGTGACATCATTAGTGCCCTGGTGACAAGGTGTACACGGGGGTGGTGCAGCTGTCACAGAGAAGTGAATGGAAGCGCTACTGGTAGGAAGAAGGTGAACCGAAGGTGAAATCCACACATGTCCGCTTCAGGGCGCGTGCTTCCAAACCATCACACTTTGGTGTCCTCCTGGACTGGTAGGGTGGATTCTTAACTGCTGATGGAGGGCGCCTTGCAGCTGGACGGGGAGGAGCTGAGTTGGACCGTAAGGACCAAGGATGCCAGAGTGGGCCCCTGTAGCCGGACCTGTCCCTTGTGGGGCCCCTGGAAACTGGGCCCAAGGAGTTGTTCCTGTGGGGTGTGAACCTCCTAAGCTGGGAGGCTCCCACGGCTGCGCTCGCCAGCAGAGCCGAGGACAGTGCTCCTGGATGCCGTGTGGGCCGCGGGTTCGAGGCACTGCTGGTGCCCACAGGCTGGGCTCCCGTCCTGGTCAGGTCTGGTGCCAGCGTGATACATATTTAGTGGAATCTAGAGATTCCCTAGTGGACACCAAAGTCCCTTTTGTAACTCGGTCGCATCATGCAGCTGTTGAAAGGAGCTCCCTAGTCCAAGGTGACAAAGCCAACTCAAGCTGTTTTTCTACCACTGAGCTCCGTCCCCAGCCCTTTTTAAATTCTATTTTGAGACAAGGTCTTGCTTAGTTGCCCAGGCTGGCCTTGAACTTTGATCCTTCTGCCACAGCCTCTGGAGTAGCTGGAAGTACAGGTGTACATCGCCACACCTGGCCCAACCCAAACTACCGGTGCTTTAAGAAAAAAACAGAAGGGCTTGCTTGGCGTTCTCAGCCCAGGTGTGACTGGACCCAGGGGCCAGTGATGTCATCAGCGCTCTCTGTCTCTTTCTGCTTTTCAGTCCTGCGCTGTGTCATGCGGACTTCACTCCCAGGCAGGGTCTCTGTCTCCAGTGGCAAAGAGGGCTACTGACAGCTTAGCCGCCTACTGGAGAGTGAAAACAGAGTGCCAGGGAAACGTCCCTTGGGTGACTCTGAGTGGCCTGGTGTGGCTGTGCCATCCCTGGAAAAGCCCTGTGGCCAAGGCGGATGTGGTGGAAGGGGAGAACCTAGACCCTGGAGCTGCACAGATGGGTTGGTGGGGTTGTCTTGGGGGCCGATCTCCCGACGCAGTGGATGGGCAGGCTTCGCGGGCCGCCTTCTCCCACTCGTGCTGAGCGCCTCCCGTCCACACGCACAGCACCGCGCTGAATCCTGTGCGCTCGGGCTCCGCGGTGCTCCGTGATCACCCGTGTGGCTCACTTCCTGCAGGACTGTGAGCCGCTTTGGGCGGCGTGTCTTCCCTCCTGGCCACTCTGGTGCTCTTCCCAGTATCTGGCATTTACACGCGTGCCCAACAACTGTCGAATAAATGGACAGGTGACTTGGAAGGATGTGTGACCCGGTGCTCTCATCTAGTGTATAATTAATGTCTCTTGTTCCCTCTTTCCTGATTTGTTTACACCAACTTTTATCTGTTGTCATTATTTGCAGATATTTTAGAAGTCAGACACAATAATTTTTGGTCTATGATTTCCAAATGGCTGAAGACCAATTAGTGCCTAATTTGCAAGCAGCAAGCTGTGACTCTAAGCCATCTGTTCCGTTTCTTTGTCCTTTTTTAGTGGTTTCATGAGGAGGAAGAGTCCATCCTTTCGGCTCTGAAGAGCTGGAGATGTAGTCTCTGCAGATATTTCTGGTTTTGTCTGCTGATTGCCATTTACCATTTCAGCATTTTCTCTCCCTGTTTCCTGTCCTGCTGATGGGGACGTGTGGGCTAACAGTGGACGCAATCTTTTCATCAAGCTGTGTTACAAAGAGGTCTCAGCTCACTCAGACCTAGGGCCATCTGGCTTTGAACTCTTGACATCCTTCTTCCTTAGCCTCCAGAGTGGTGGGATTACAGGCATGCACCAACACGCCCGGCCTCAGGACCTGTTTTATAATGCAGAGGCTTGAATCTTTTTTTTTTCTTCTGTCACGTTAC
Organism: Dasyprocta punctata; assembly: GCA_004363535.1. Lineage (NCBI taxonomy): Eukaryota > Metazoa > Chordata > Mammalia > Rodentia > Dasyproctidae > Dasyprocta > Dasyprocta punctata. The sequence goes on along the minus strand of RJWM01022868.1, from coordinate 19,448 downwards.
AGACATCTTGCTAAGCTTTCAATAATAAGCTTAATAATAACTAAGCCAAGTTGTGAATGTTTTCTTCTCTTTAATTAATGAAAATATATCTGTCACCATTTTTCCATGCCAATTTCATTTGCCTGTTTTTAAATATCTCAAGTTAGAAAATTAAGTTTTTCTATAGGTCTTTCAATGACATTTTGGCTACTGCACGTACGGTCTCCATTGGCAGTGTGACCAGTTGGAGAAATGACCATAATCAGAAAATTTCTACATTTGAATTTTCCAATGAATCTAATTTAAACATTTCTCAGCTGTAGTCTCCGGGGAATGTTCATTTCTGCGTTCTGTTTGTTACAGAGCCATTCTTAAGAGCTTTCTTTTTGATCCGTGTTAAACAGGGGAGTTAAATACATGCAGGAGCCAGGAAGGCCTGAAAAACAGGTGGTAAAATGTCATCTGTGAACGAGCCACACAAATGTGAAGTCCTGGAGAATTTCCATGTCAGACATTTTTTATCAGCAAGGCTGGTGCAGCATGCTGAGACAGAGTGTGGTGTATGGTAGCTTCTCAGTAAACCGCTGAGCGAAGGAGCCTTGGAGTATGCATGTATGCAAAGTGCGGAACATCGCTGGTTCTCTTCTGAACAGTGCTGCTCGTCGCTGTGAAGCTCAGCCCATGCTGGTGTGCAGCTGCCCAGTTTGGGGTGACAGCCCAGACTGCATCTGACTTGGGGGAGAGAAACTGTCATCTCCCGTCCCTAAGGGGGACCCAGAGATGCTAGGACCAGAAGGACCATCTTGGCCACCGCATGACCCTTGAAGTGTCACCAGCCGTGACAGCTGTCTCGCTCTTTGCTAAGTGGGTGATGAATGCTACCGTTGGCCTTTGCTTTTCAGAATGGAAGGAAACCATTTCTCTTGGCGGCTGGGCGGGGTCACGTGGAAATGATAGAAAAGCTGACACAGCTTAACCTGCACACGTCGGAAAAGGACAAGGTGAGCTACACTTCGATTTCTTTGCTGAAGGCAAAAGAAAGGGAAAGTGAGAAGCTGCAGCTGGTGGGAAGATTTGGCCCCAGCATTTTGATCCACAGGAGAATTGTTACATTGCTACCACACAGGGAATGGTGGCCTGTCCAGGGACAATCTCTCCTCTTAGTTATAGATTGTCCTCACTGGCAGTTTCTCCTCCATAAGTGTTTGGAAACCAGCTGGGCTCATGGATTTTTCCACCTTTTTTTTGGTACCAGGGATCGAACTCACAACCTCACACCTGCCAGGCAGGTGCTTATGTCACTGAGCTAAATCCCCAGCCGTATTTTTTGAGACAGGGTCTCACTATGCAGTGCAGGCTGGCCTTGAACTCACTTTGTAGCCCAGGCTGGTTTCGAACTCATGATGATCCTCCTGCCTCAGCCCCCTGAGTGCTGGGATTAAAGGCGTGCGCCACCACGCCTGGCTGGATTTTTCCACTTTCAACGCCTGCCCTCTTCTCTCCTCTCCAGACCTGCTTTGGATTCAGTCCCAGGTTACCGGAGAGGGAAAGCACCCGAGGTAGACTCCCAGGCCTAGGTGAATATCCCCGGTGGTCTTGTTAGAGGAGAGTCCCATGTGTGGATGTGTGGGCTTTACAGTCTTGTGCTGTAACTAACAGGACCTCGCAGAGTTTGCCCTCCCATTGGCTAAGTGTCATCACCTTGATTGTCCACGCTTTGCTAGTAAATTGGTAGGAAAAGTAAAGCAAGAACAGGAGTGATTTTTGTTTCCTTCTGAATCCAATGGCTATTTTTTTTTAAAATTAAATCGTAAAATTTACCAGTGAGTCTTAAAGCTGTGGCTAACAGGCCTACGCTCTGGACCGCAGAGGTAACCGGTGCGCAGGTTCCAGAGCCCCTGCGTGACCCGGATGTGGGCGGGGCGGCCCGGCCCTGGGCGGGGCTGGAGCTGCGTCTCTATTGCAGGAGGGGAACTCGGCCTTGCACCTGGCGGCGATGCACGGCCACGGCCCTGCGGTGCAGGCGCTCCTAACCCAGTGGCAAGACGTGAACGAAACCAATGAGGTGGGTGGAAGCGCTCGTTCCAGCTCGACGCGGGACCTAAGGGGGAGGACGGGAGGAAAATAAGACGTGGGCGTCACGGGGTAGAAAGATGTGACATGAAAAGATTCCGACTTTTCCTTCACAGTATCCCACAGCACTTTGGTCATCCATTCACTTGTTCACCCATTCATTCAAAAAGACATCATTTCGCAGATGGAGCATGTGCTCTTGCATGCCTACAGGGCAACACAGGCCTGCGATGTGTCTGTCTGCCTGCGGCCTCTGGGGATATGTCCAGCTGGCGGGAGCAGCGAGGCGGAAGCTGGCTGTGAGGCTGGGCGCCGGGGCTGGGGCTGTGCGGGCGGATCTGGGAGTCCACTGTCGGGCCTCACTTCTTAGCCTGTTAATCAGCGACCTTGTGAGCTGCTGCTTTGGAAACTGAGGCGAGCGGAGGCCTTTCAGGCTTCATAGTTGCGTGTCCTGATGATGTCTGAACTCGGTATGTCTCATGAGAGACCGGCAGAGTGCTGTCAGCAGCCTTTAGCGCACCGTAGTTGAAGGCACACCACTGCTGCGTGCGACGCTAAGAAACGATGGTGCTGCCAACTGAAATATGACACACAAACAGCCTTCCTGTCGCTTAGACTCTTTACTTTCTGCCAAGCATGGTGGTGCACACCTGTAATCCCAGCACGTGGGAGGCTGAGGCAAGAGTTCCACAAGTTCAAGGCCAGCCCGGGCTACAAGTGATTTCAAGACCAGCCTGAACTGTAGAGTGAGACCCTGTCTCTGAAAAACCAAACCAGACCAAAATGAAACATGCATATTTACTTTATACTTGAAAGAGTTTTTAACTATTAGTTTTTAAAAATTGATTGATTGATTAATGGTGGTACTGGGGACTGAACCCAGACAACATGGTGAGCCACATCCCCTGTGTTTTTATTTTGAAAGGAGATCTCACCTGAGTCACTTAGGCTGTTCTCAAACTTTTGATCTTCCTGCCTCAGTCTCCTAAGTAGCTGGAATTACAGATGTGTGGAAGGTGTCTGGCTTAAGCGACTAAGTTGGTCAAGTCTTCCTGAACTTCGTGTTGAGTTTGATTCTTCTAAGTCACTTACTTCTTCAGAACCTTGATTTCCTGCCATTGAAAGTGAGTGTGAGGCAGTTTCTTCAGAGAATGACCCAGAACCGTTGCTGAGATTTTCTTTTGGGCTATGGACACCCATCCTGACACGAGGCACTTGCTCCATGAAAGCCACCTTGTGTCTGCCCTCTGATGGACTCAGATTGTGAGTTGAATCTCAGTCTGAAACAATATACAGCTTAGAGTTGGTAGTCACAAAAATGACGATTGTAGGCACCAGCTTGAAAATCAAAGACCGTGATATGAGTGTGCATGGTGCCTGGGACACAGCAGTGTTCCCTTTGGTCTGTAACAGAGGATCCACCCCTCTTAGCCAGTATACTTCAGTTTCCTAGTTGCCCAGGTGACAGTTCCTGTTCCAGTTCCGGTTGTTTCTGTCTCCTAGAAACAGCTGGTCACTGTGATGCATAGCTGGTCACTGTGATGCACACTGTAAGAACCAATCCCCAGTTGACAGGCCATTCTGCCTGTGTACTTCCTGCTTGCTTATCCCATATAAGCCCTAGAACACCAGTGATTGGGACCTGGTATTTTGGGAATGTTCCCAACTAGTGCCTGTTGAAGTAAAATAAATCTGCCTCCAAATCCTGGGTGTTTCTGTTTGCCCCTGCAGGTCTGGAAAAGCCCATCAGCCTGGCCCTCCCATCCTTGGGCCTCGGAACACGCAGTTTCAAAGCAGGGCCCTGAGTGCCTGGCGTTAACCCTGGATCCAGCTCTGGCTGGCTGGGAGATGATGGACATGTTATTCAGTTCCTGTCAGCTTCCATTTCCTCCTTTGTAAAATAGACGGAGAAGGGCACAGCGAGGTCTGATATGAAGGCTCTGCCACGCACGTGGGGTAGGAATTTAGCTGAAAGACTCGTAGACACCCCTGCACACGCCATATTAACAGTTCTTAAAGTTTCACAAACCCAACCTTAGATCTGCTGGAAAATTTACCTGGACTCAGGGTCAAGGACCAAAATAGAACTTTCATTTGTTTAACATTGTTCTCTCCCAGGAATTTCGTTGTCTTGAATGAGAGCTATAAGTCACACATTAAAAATGTAAAAAGAAAGCCAGTATGATGGTGCAGACCTGGAAACTCAGTGCTCAGGAGGCTGAGGAAGGAGCATGGCGGTGAATTTGAGGCCAGCCTGGGCTGTATAATGAATTTAAGGACAGCCTGAACTATCTGAGTGAGAACCTGTCTCAAAAAACAAACAAAGAAACAAAGAAATAAACCCCCAAACCAGAACAACAACAACAACAACAAAGCAACTCAAAAAGAACATGAGTCACTCACAGTAATTGATGGGTATGCTTGGCCTTCACAAATCAGTACAGAATGTCTAAATCCATTCTTGCTTCTGTAACAAAATATATGAGATTGTGCAATTTGTAAATCATAGAGATCGTTGCTCGCAGTCGTGGAGGCTGAGCAGTCTAAGATCAAGGTGCCAACATATTCAGTGTCTGGTGAGGGCTGCTCTCTGCTTCCGGATGGCTCCCTGTTGCCGTGTCCTCACATGGCAGAGGGAAGAAGTGTCAGGCCGACCCCCCAAAGCCTTTCTAGAAGGGCACTAATCCTGTTCACGAGGGTGGAGTCCTCACGACCTCTGACATTATGCACTGGGAATTAAGTTTCAATATGAATTTTAGAGGAACACAAAACATTTAAACTACAGTACAGATCAAGTCCTGTGGCCACAGATCAAAGGTCAGTCTTGCACCTGCTTTGTTCTGTTCTGGGGCTTGACCACTGGAATGTGTACACATGATTCACTGGAATCTGTACACATGATTAAGTGACCTTTCAGCAGTTTGGTGTGAGGGCAGAGAATCTGTAAAGTTCAATAAAGCGCAATTGCAGATCATGAAATATTTCATTTGCACACAGTAATGTGTCCAGTGATAATATTATTCTTTGGGGTGAGGCGTATAATGTTCGTGTAGTTTTGCTGCTATTTCCTGTGGTAAGCTGTTGCCAGATCGGTCAGAGTGAACGTGGAATACTCCAGACCACGGGTCTGCAAACATTCTTGGTAGCAAATGCATATGAGTAAAGAAAGTTCAAACATTAACCTGTTACATTCATTTATGATTCACTTAGTACATTGTAAAACATGATAGAAATAGAAATTCTTAAAATTTGAGATAAAAATAAACATAAATGGCAGTTTTATATTTTCTCCACATGGAAAGGATTACCTTGTATACATACAAATTTTTCCTTCTGATTTCCTATGTGTTCCTACACATATACGTCTGTACCAGCATCCTAGACTTCATTTAAGTATTGCTTAGGTCTTGCACATTTAGTTTGTTTCAGTTGTTCCTTGTTTTGGGTAACGTTGTCAGGAACCACTTTGTATATAAACCTTAGTCTGAATTCCTGTTTCCATTGGGTCTATTCTTAGTGGTAGATTATTGGGTCAAAGATTGTTATATTAAAGAGGTGAGTTCTTTCCTTCTCTCTTTTTTTTTCAAATATTTTCCCATTGGGATCGCCTTTTAACATCTCTCTTTTTTTTTTTTTTTGTGGAAAAATAAGAAGAGAGATTATGAGGAGAACTCCCTTATAAACAGAGGGCTGTTTCAGGCACTCAGGTCAAGCAGCCTGTGACATACTTTCCTGCCTTTTTGGATGGGAACCCTGTCCCAGCATTCGCCTCCCTGCTTACATGATTGCTTATACCTTTCGAGCTACAAATAAAACCTAATCGATGTATCCAAATGCAACCATTAAGAATAGAATTCAAGAGAAAAAATGTTTAGCAGATGAGGAAAGAATTCCATGTTTCTTTTATATTTTCAGAGAGTCTGCATGAGGAAAGGGAACTATCCAAGTAGCTATTGTGTGACACCAGTTATTTCTTTTTTTCTCTTTTATGACTTAGGTAAACTAAACTCCAACTTTTATCCTGAGTTTCAGGAAACTGGAGTACTGAGTTCACTTTTTAAAAAAATTAGTTGTTTTTTAAGTGACATTCAACATTTTATTTATTTATTTTAGAGGCAGGCTCTTGCTATGTAGTGCAGTCTGGCCTTAAACCCACTGATGTAGTCCAAGCTGGCCTCAAACTCATGGTCATCCTCCTGTCTCAGCCTCCAGAGGACTGGGATTATAGGCATGTGTCACCATGCCTAGTGACATACAATTTAAATCAGCTGAAAAGATTAAAACTGTACTCTGTACAAACAATTCTAATTTTGTATGTTTTATAATCTATGTGTTATAATTCCTTATTTCCAAGATTATCTTTCTTATCAGGTTGTTGTTTCCTTATAGGCAAGATCTGCATCCTACCCATCTTTCCAATTCCAGTTCATACGATCTAATATCTAATACGTGTTTGCTGGAAAGATTAACAAAGGTTAACAGTATGAACAGTGGGCAGGGACAATGAAAAGAGGCAGCCAAAAGCAAAGAGTGCGGGACTTGCTTGACTTGTTTCCTAGCTTTGCCACTTTTCAGCCGAGGTTCAGTATTATTATCTGTAAAATGAAGATAATAATAATTCTAACCTTACAAGAGTACAGTGTAATTTGACTGGGCCAAAGCATATAGTTGTGGCAGTGTAAGGTGACGCACAGGTGTTCAGTAATGCTATCCATTATCAAGAGTAATGCACAAAAGTTATAGAGAAAGCATGCTGCTTATTCAAGTAGTTTAATTCCAGGACAAGGGGCGATTGCTAACTTTGTTTTTCTTTTGCTAGAATGGAGAAACACCCTTCTTTCTGGCTGTTGCAGGGGGTCATGAAGACTGCAGCGAAGTGCTACTGGCAGCAGGAAGTGATATCAACATTCCTAACAAAGTATGTGCTCTGGGCCGTGTTCGCTCATGCAGGAAGGGGACCTGGAATGTTCTTTAGGAACTCTGGCCCTGTGTTCTTCATTTACTAGGATTTTGTAGAATTAATATTTATAATATGCTTTGTTTTGGTTAATAATTAATGACTTACCTCTGATATTCTCCTATTAACCTCTTCTCAGAAGCAATATCATTCTTCCTGTTTATGTGGGAAAGGAATAATTAGGACAAAGGGAACAAGTTACTGTTACTTCTTAGAGTCAGACACTCTTACTATGTAGTGAGCCCTTCCTGGACCTTGTTGTGATTGGGGGAGTTTAAATTCATAGTCCCAAAAGAAAGCTACTGAATTCCAGCATGTTAATTCCAATCTAACACTTCGGGGCAACCCAAGGTGAGAATAAAGACACTAAGGCATATATACAGTTATGGGGAACCAAGGGGTCCTAAGTCCAGCCAAGATGGTGTCCACTGGAACAAAGGTCACGGCCCAGAGCCCAACCTGGGTTTTATTAATTCTCCACGAAGGGAGTGGCTCAGGATGAGTGACAGTGAGAGTGGTGGGAAATACGTGAGGGCCTGAGCTGGGCGAGGTAGGAGGCCTAGGATCACTTCTGTGATGCAGAGGGAAAGAAATGCAGAGAGGGTAATCTGCATGACACAAATGAGGCGGTGTCTCATACTTTGGGCTGGGTGCTTCAGTCCTGATGTACAATCCTTTTGGCCCTGGGAAGTCACAGCTTCCTATCTTGAAGTTCATTCCACCCAGCTCAATCATGTTTTTCTGGGAGTCACTAGGTAGGGAAAAAGTAACTGTCACCTAAGTCAAAGATTACACATCAGCTCCTCAGCCAGCCCAGTTTACATTGCTCAAAGTCAATTGAGAGGACAAAGAAATGATCTCAGCAGCTCTCCCTATATCAATAGATGGAGATAGGGCCAAGTTTATCCAACATGGAGATAACTGCTCTTCTCTTGAGGAGAGTGGTCTCAGTGGTTCCCCACATTACTGTACTTTGTTTTCTCCATGGTAAATAGCACATGCCTGATCGTTCATGTTAGATACTGAAAAAAGTTTACTGTGTGAAAGCTCTGGTGGCCTGTGTGGGGTCTGCAGAGGGCATGGTGGAAACTTCTTCTAAATACAGAGTACTTTTACATCTAGTCATGGTGCCAAGAGGCTTCAGACTCAGGACCATGCTTTCATCCTCATTGTTTTAGATAGAAAACTGTAATTCAGAAAAGGTTAAGGAACTCATCCTAATCACACTGGTCAATGGCAGTGCAAGGATTCAAAGTCACGTCTAACTCCAGGACTGGGACTTGTAACCACCACAATGGCCTTGAATTTAGAGGGTTTACTTTCTTTTTTTCTAATTAGTGTTAAATTACAATGCAAATAACTTGTGACAAAAAATTTGAAGAGTGCCCAAGGGCATATGATAAAAAGCATCTTACTTCAACTGCACATCTCAGTTTCACTCCCTGGACACTCAGGTAGTCTTCCAGGAATTTGCCATGCGTTCACATGGAACGTGTGAGTTCACTACACACTCATGTACCCATGGGTGCCACGTGAATTATGACACACTGTATAATATACATTGTTCTGCACTTTGTGGGTTTTAATTTCATTGCTTATGAATCTTTATATTAGCACAATAGTAAACAATTCCTTTCCTAATGGTATGGAATTAAACATTAAAATCAAGAGTAAAGTCCCAAACAGGGAAGATTGTATACACTTGTATTCTGCTGGTGGAAGTGTACATTGGTACAACTCTCTTGAAAAGCAATTTGTCATCTCCTTTTCAGCCATGTATGGAGAATTTATTAAAGTAATAATTAAAAAGAGGGAAAAGCTAACTACAGGTACTAAAGTGATATAGTTACCATCAAAAATCAAAGAATTAGATACACTTTATATGTAAAGAAATGGTAGGAGAAGGCTGAATAAATGTTTGGTGCATTTATTTCTTGGAAAATTAGCTATTGTAAGTAATACTGATAAATAATAAAAATATATTGTGATATAGAAAATATTTGTCATTGGACACTAATTAAAATAATATATAATAATATAATACATATTAATACAATAATATGTCTATTTCTGTCCAGCCCTGAGGGGACCGTGGAGAAACAACCTAGCTTGCTTGCTTGCTTTCTTTCTTTCTCCTTCTTCTCCTTTCTCTTCCTCTTCCTTTTCTCCTTTTCCTTCTCTGCCTCCTCTTTCTCCCCATCTCCCCCACCTCCTCTTTCTCTTTCTTTTTGCTGCTAATTACAGTACTCTGTGAGACATCCATTTTTACTTTTACTGTTTCTTGGCCACAGTAAGCTCACTTAATTTTTAAGTGACCCTGACTTCTTAGGATTCAATTTGCATACCTAGGAAATTATTTACTAATGTAATGAGTATTTTATGCATATTACATTTAATACCCAGTGAGGTATGTCAGTTAAGTATTCACTTTACTTTCATGGTGTTCCTTTGGCATTTTGGAAGGAGTTATTTTTTCTTTTGGGTTTTACATATCTGGCTCTTTAGAAGTTTGCAAATCCTCCACACTGCACCAAAGGGCTGTGGATTTTCACAAGTATCACAGAATTCCTGCTGTGAGCGCAGAAGTTCTCTCTGCCTTACGTGGCCGTGGACATTCCTGGGGGAGGAGCCTCTCTGATCTCAGTCTACATCTCAAGGGTTTCTTGGCCACTCACTAGAAAACAGCCATCCCATCATGGAATTTTATTTCATCGTAGCATTTATAACTAGTTGATATTATTCTTCTACTGGCATCTAGAATATATTAAATAGATGTATTCTGAATCTACTGATTTACTGATAGCAGTCTACCAATCCATGGTCCATGCACTGCCCGTCCCCACTGGAATGTGATGTCAGACAGCATAAGATTTGCTTACCAGTCTAGTCCTCCAGGGTCTAATACAGTGCCTGGCACATAATAGATGCACAGTAATTTTTTGTGGAATGAATAAAATGACTATAATTTCTATACACATTTCCTAGCGTGCACATCTTCCCAGTATTACTCTGGTGTGAGAGAAAGAGGAAGGATTGGGTAGGAGGCAGAATAACCCTTCCCTCCAAGAGGTGTTCACATCTCAATCCCTAGAACCTGCGAGTATGTTAGGTTATATGGTGAAGGAGAATTTCAGATGGAATTAAGACGACTAACCAGCTGATCTTAAAGTGAGATTTCCCGGTTTATCTAATGGATGTAAGGTAATCATGAGGTAATCACAGTGGGAGGGGGGCGGGCAAGGAGGTCAGGACAATGCAGTGTGAGAACTCTGCCACCCTTCGAAGATCAAGGAAGGGTGGAGCACCAGAGGTAGGAGCTTTGGAAAAACTGGGAGACAAGGAAATGGATCCAACTTTTTTTCTGAGCACAGCCAGACGCATTTCAGACTTCCTGACCTCCAGAACTGTAGCACACTTGCATTTGGCCACTAAGTTTGTGATACTTTGTTACAGCAGCCAAGAAAACAAATACAGATGACTAAGCCAGTTTTTCTGGGAAGACACAGGGGCCCAGTTGGGCGTGAGCTCAAGCCAGATTGTGCTGTATCTATTAACTACTCTCAGCATCTGTTCCAGTTATCTATTGCTTCATAGCCAACCAACCCAAACCTCAGTGGCTGAAAACAATGCTGTTATCTCTCGTGGGTCTGTGGTGTTGATCTAAATAACGTTCGGAGGAAGAGTCTCCAAAGATGAAGTTTGCATGGAAGAGCAGAGCGCTGTGGTGGGAGGCTGTCATAGTAAGCCATAAGCGTATTCGAGGACACTGAGGCCGGGGATGGATTTTAAGGGCAAAATGAAGAGGATTGTGTGAGACATTTGCAGCAATACTCTGGCTTAGCAGTAAGAGTGGCATTGGTCCAAGATTAAACACAGTTGTTTGTGTAGCACTGCTGTGGCTATTGCGCAAGCTTGTGTTTCTGGTAGTCTGTTGTGAACCGTTCTCACTGGGCACGTGTGTGTGAAATCTCACAGCTGGCAGCTGGAACCCAGGAGGGGAGTATTGCAAGAGCCAGCCTTGCGAGAGGCAGAGAGCAGAAATGGTCAGGCTGGGTGGGGAGCGCGGTCACTCCTGTCGTGTTGTATTGGTTGAAGCAGTTACCGGGTCCACCCGGATGGAGAGGAATAAGAAGCCCTCCTCTGGATGGGGAAGGGGCCGAGTCGCATCACAGCAGAGCGTGTGGGACACAGGAAACCGATGTAGCCGCTGTGGGAAGGCAGTGTCTACAGTGCCTGTCTCCGGAGGACCTGAAAATGCTTTGTGACAACCTTATAATTAAGCGATAGACAGCTAATCCATTGACTGTTGTTCTGGCAAGGTACTGGATTGGCTGGAGGTTAGAGGATAATCAGAAGGCGTCAGCTGGGCCCTTGAGCAGGGAGCTGGGGCACCAGTATTAGCAGGTGGAGGGGCCTGGGCAGAAGGCCCAGGCCCTCGGTGTCCTGAACAAAGAATTGGACAGAACACACCGAGAAGGCCGTGAGGTTGTGCCCTGACTGGAGGTGGAGAGGTGCGCTCTTCGGGGTGACAGCCAGCCGGCCAACGGACTCGCAGTGGCCCAGGACGAGGGGGAGGAGTCTTCTGTGTCTGAAATTCCTGGATTGGCTTCCTCCTAACACACAGAAAGTGTTGGACAGTTGTGCTATCAAAAGCTCCCTTGGCCCAGCCCCAGATTTAAAAGGCCCTATGGAAAGACTCACCTGGCTTCCTGCCGGGTGTGAATGAAGGATTGAAATCAGCTCTATTCTCAGACGCCTTACAGCCGAAGAGTAACTTGGGGTCATAGTACTGGGCTAGTGTGGACCTTTCGGAGACCCCTACTGCTGGCCAGCACGTGGAATTCTGGGAAGAGGTTAGCTTGAGGGAGTTTATTGTAAGGTAGCTAAAGTCACTTAACTTTTTTTCAAAAGGGAAAACATGCAAATAGCACTATTCTGATTGGTCCTGCCAACAGCGCCAGATACAGACGAGGGACTAAACTGTTGCTCTCTGATCAGCTCCGTGTGCAGCGCTCCGCGGCTGCGCAGTCCTTCGGGGCCCTGTGTTCTGCGCGTGACCTCTGGGGTTTTTGACTTTGCCGCCTTCCACCCAGCTGTGCCTGGCTGGGCCCAGCCCTAACCTCCTGCCTTACTAAATGAAGCGCTCAGCACGGGGGAGCAGCAGGAGGCAGCAGAAGCAGAGCAAAAGCGAGGCGCAGAGGAGTTGAGTCAAAGGGCAGCCGGCCGGCAGCTGGCCCGGGGGAAGCCACACCAGGCGGTGCAGCGGGCCGGCTGGAGGAGAGCGCGTAGCCGCGGGGGCAGGCAGCGGGCAGCGGCTTGCTGAGCCTTCCTCAGGGCGGGGACCCAGCCGCCTAGTTTGGCACGAGGAAAGGCTTTGCAGGTGGGGAAGGGGGAAGACTTAGTCGCAGTCCACTTCTTCCTTCCGGGACCGCAGAAGCAGCGGCCTCTCCTTGGCCGGAGGCATCGTGAATGAGCTCAAGCTGCCGTGACCCATGCAGCCGCGGGCTCACCAGCAGACATGTATGTTTCACAGTTGTGGAGGCGGGGCCGGGATCCAGGTGTGAGCAGGTGTCGTCCCGGGGAGGGAACTCTTTCTCACTTGGAGGAGCCCTCTACTTGCCGTGTCCTCGGCTTTTGGCCTTTTCTTAGACAGGCAGGTATCCTATTCCAGAGGCCTCTGGCCTCAGGACCTTGTCCCTGGCTCTACTGCTTCACTGTACTGATGATCACCCCCCGAGGAGCAGCGGACAGCATGCTGGTGTCACAGGGACCCCTGCCTTTCCTGCTGTCTCTTGCAGCACAACGTGAGTGCCCTGCAGACGGCAGCGCAGCGCGGCCACGCGTACCTCGTCAGCCTTCTTCTGGGCGAGAACGCTGACCTGCGCCAGCAGACAAGGGTGAGTCCGCCCCGCTGACCGGGCCGGCTGGGCGGGGAGACGCCTGCCTGCTGCCGCGCTGGTGCTTGTGGGGCCGAGGGTTTCACAAGGGAGGAAATTCTGCCTGACTCCTTCCAGAGGCTGTTTTAATCTTGAGAAATAAAACCCACGGGCTGCATTTCTCAAAGTCATTGAAGTAAGTGCCTGAGCAAAACCAAATCTGTTTTCAGCATTTGCGTTTGCTGCAGTCAGACTTTCTCGAGTGTCAGGAGGGGCCCTGACCCCCGAGCAATCTCCTCAGTCGGGAAAAGGCAGAAGCTGCTGCGAAAGTGAAGAAGGGTGGGGGTTTTCCCCCTTTCGCGGCGCCATCTTGCTTTTCTTTGAGGGTTGACCCTTCATACTGATGTAGGTTTTCTGAAGTTTGAGTTGGCTTTGGTTAAATTAACAAAGGCCCTCTTGTGCTAGAATTAGACAAGGAACATTCCTCCGCTCTCCAGCGTATTTTCGTTTCTCCGGTGAGGATATTATTTCCTCTGATCTGGCTGAGCCAGTACTGTTTATTGCAGTCACTCGAGAGAAGGGATGTGATTTGAACCCTGTCGGGTGGTTTTTGGAGTCCAGAGGCAGCGGAATTGGCTCTGGTCCTACCTGGTCAGTCCAAGGATGCTTCCTGTTTCTCAGGCGCGGTGGGTGGGCCTGGCGGGGAGGGCGCTGCCCATGCCTCGGAGGGGGGGGATGCTTCTGTTTCCTGCCTGACGCCCGAGGGAGGAGGTTACCCCAGCAGAGCAGAGGGGACCCGCCAGGCCCCCCCCCCCGGCTGCCCCTGCGCCTCTGTCCTCTGCCCCTCGCCCTCACTGCCCGCCCCGCTCCTCCTCCTCCCCCGGGTGTGCCCGTGAGACCCTGGCCTGCACGCTGCAGTTCCCTCCCGTGCAGCCCCTCGGCCTCGGGAGGAGGAGGCCGGTGCAGATGCGGGGGTCAGGCAGGCCTGGGCTCAAGCCCTTCCCTTCCTCGCCCGGGGCGGGGGGGATGTCGCTGCTCCTTTCCCATCACATGCGGGAAGTGAGGGTGTCAGAGCCGACTCTTAGGGTCACTGTGACTGTGGCTCCTGGGAAGCTGGTGGTTAACCTCGCAGGCACGGCAGCAGCAGCGGTGGGGGTGACGAATGAGGTGCCCGTTACGAGATGGGGTCGAATGTGCCCCGTGAGGCCGCCACCCGGGGTCCTCCCCCGCTCAGGCCTTAGCTGCTGCGTCTCTGCCTTCTCTCCTCCTGGAGACCAAGTGCGGGGGCAGCCCGGTGGGCCGGGGCCTAGGGTGCAATGGAGGAGGTGGGCTTGGGCCGAGCTGGGAGGAGGGTCGGAGGCCGGGGAGCTGGTGACTGATCCACAGCGGAGAAGAGGACAGAAGGAGCTGGCCGCAGAGGGCTGGGCGGCCCCTGGGGCTGCGCTCTGCGGAGGTGGAAAAGCTCCACGCGAGGCTCTGCCCCAGAAGAAATGGGGGCCGCGGCCCCACAGAGACCGGAGGCCGTCGGGAAGGCCACGTGTGGCTGCTGGAGTGGGTGGCTCTGAAGAAGCCAGAACCTTTTAGCTTTGGAATTTTTCTTCCTTTCTGCAGCCTCGTGAGTCCCCTCTTCACGCGGCGGTCAGCCACAACCACGCCGCTGTGGTCAGCAGCCTGTTGCGTGCGCAGCACGACCCTGACGTCTTAGATCAGGTAAGCCGGGCGAGCGGGAGTGTTTACAGGAGCGGGGTGTGTTTACAGGAGTCCGGGCTAGTTCAAGGTGCCTCGGCCCCTTTCTCCGTACCCCCTTCGCCCCTGCACTGGGTCTGTCTTTAGAGGCACAGCAAGGTTCGGCCAGGGCTTGAAGGAATCCTTCACACTAACAGGCCTTTCGAGGAACAGTACTTTGATAAAAGTAGCTCGGAGGTAAATGGCCAGAGGCTCCTTAAATCAAAAGCCACCCCTGGTGTGAGTGGCTGTCCCTGCAGGGAGCCCTTCCCATGAGGAGGCCGGCTTCAGAGAGACCTCTTGGAGTAGACAGGCCTCAGGGATTCAGCCCGCGGGGTGAAATCAGATGCTTCAGGAGAGCCATCATCACTGGCTGGAAGCAGGAGGGGGAGCCGGGCACGGTGCCCAGTGGACTGGCCCAGGTGGGCTGCTCTTCAGGGGTGTGGCCCTGGGCTCCTGTCTCCCCCACCGCGGGCCGTGTTGCCTCCCCTGTAAACCCAGAAGCAGCCTCTAGCTCCAGTCCCTGGGTTGACTTTGCCCAGAGCCAATCCACTTCTGTTCCTTCCTTCCCCAAGGGAATCTCTCTCACTTTGCATCTTTCGCTGTCCAGAAGCTGGGGACAGAAAGGCCTCTGAAGATCATATAAATTTATATATTCAACTCTGCTCATGCCCTAAAGCTTCCCTAATGGGCAAAATCTTTGCTAAATACACCGAGTCTTATGCTCACCTGTGATTTTGGTTTCCACAAAACTGCTTAGATCTGCTCTAGGAAAGGAACAGTCATGACACTCGCCAACCATTTATCATCTCAAGCTTTTTGGTTAGACCAGGAATACACATATAAAATAAGAAAAGTCTTATTTTACGTATAAAATACTTGTATAAAATAAAAACATAAATATGCAAAAAAAAAAAAACAACCCTGAAGTATAGAGAAAGATAACTCTTGTTAATGTCTTGGTTGCCTGTCTTCTAAACTTACAACAGAATTGTCTACATGAGATAAGCCAGGCATAGTGGTAAATACCTGTAATCCCAGCGCAGGAGCCTGAGGCGGCAGGATTGCTGGGGCTTCGAGGCCAGCCTGGGCTACTTGGTGAGACCCTGGTATCTGACGCATTACACTTGTGCTGTGTTCTGGGTTGGGAGCCCCAGGGGGCAAACTGCCACCGGCAGCGGGAGCCGTCATAAATACTTTTTGATAATCACACCGACTCCTCCAACGAGTTAGCCCTGTGCTCTAGTGGGAAGAGTTCGGGGTGACCCTGTGAGGTGGCGCCCCCTCTCTGGCTGTGGGTCTGGCATTGATCACAGCCAAGGCTCCTTTCTGTCCTGAGATCTGTAAAATGCCTTCACACCAGCCTCCCTTCTGGTGAGAGGTTCTGAGTGAGTCTTGTGATTTCACCGATTTCTTTTGAAACATTCACCCTCTGGATAGGAAAAGGCTCACTCCAGACAGAAAGGAGGGGAGTTCTGGGCTTCTTCAAGCATTGCACCACGGAAATCAAGACAACGATAAAGATACCTGCTAATCCCTCCATCTAGGCATCGGCCCTGTTCACGTGGTTGATCTATTTCCTTCTCTTTCTCCACGTGTATTTTTCAATTAAATTAAGCTCAGCTAGATATAATGTTGTTGTCTTGTAAGGTTTTTAATGTCATATCAAATATTTTTTCACTCATAAAAATAATTTTTGAAATTATTTTTATTGTGGTAAGATAAGCAGATCATATAAATTACCACTCTAACTGTGCAGTCCTGTGGCATTGAGTGTATTCACACTGCACTCACGGCGTGGGCAGTCATCACCGCTGTCCACCTCCAGAACTCTGTGTGTGTGCACACGCATGTGTGTGGTACTAGGGATTGAACCCAGGGTCTCGTGCATGCTAGGCAAATGCTCTACCACTAAGCTACACCCTCAGCCCTCCCCTGCTTTTGGAAACATTTTATTTTGAGATTAGGTCTCACTGAGCTGCTCAGGCTGGCCTCCTGTTTGTGATACTTCTAGCTCAGCCCCCTGAGTAGCTAGGATTACAGGTTGTCTTAATTACTTAGGTATTCTTGTTGCTGAGATAGAATAACTGACACCCCAAGTTAAAGGAGGAAAGGTTTATTTAACTCACAGTTTGTAGAGGTTTCAGTCCTTGATCGGCTGGCTCCAAGGCAGGGTGGCGTGGCAGACAGGCATTGCGGAGTAGAAATAGCTCATGATGGGCAGAAGGTAGCAAAGTCAACACGGGAGAAGACAAGCCTCTTTCTGTCCGTTATATTGTATCCAGGCTACCAGGATTAAGGCAGTACCAAGCCAATCAGTGGACTGATCCAGCAGTCACCCACCTTTAATCCCAGCACCCTCAATCCCTAGCATTGCACCATGAATCAGTCACACACTGGAGACCCAGTCACCTCTGAAAAAGCCCCAGCTATGCCTGCATGAGGCTTTGGGGGGACATCTAGACACAAGCTGTGACACAGGTGTGCACCGCTGTGCCCAGCCAGAACTTGCTTCATCCTTTCAAACTGAGACTCCATTCTCGCTAATCAGTACCCCCCCATTACCTGATCCCCCAGCTTCGGCTGCCACCATTCTGTTTCCTGTCTATACTACCCTAGGTACCTCACACTGACTCCTCCCCGCTCCCCTTTGGAGTGGATGAGTCTTCCTGTGTTGCTCAGCTGACCTTCAACTTCTGGGCCTAACGGACCCCCTACTTCTTCCTGCTGGGGAGCTGGACTACAGCCACGCTGCCCAGCTCTGAAGCCATCTTTAATGGCTGCCTGCGATTCTCACTTACAGGGGTGGCATAACTGATCCCATGTCTCCTGGCACAGCATGTAGTTTCCTCTCAGTGTTCCACGATTATCAGTAATACTGCAATGACTGGCCCCTCTACCCGAGTCAAAATCCACGATCTGTGCATGTCCCCTTCAGCAGATAGAGTACGCCTCGACTTCCCCTTAGCCTTTTCACCGTGGGAGGGCTATGTTTCCCTCCTTCTTGTGCTTCCTTGACATTTAAGCATTCTTCGTGGCAGAGGCAGCAGACCCCCCTGCACGTGGCTGCTGATCTTGGAAACGTGGAGTTGGTGGAAACCCTGCTGAAGGCCGGCTGTGATCTGAAGGCGGTGGATCAGGTAACCCCAACTTCTCCCCGTGCTGCGGAGGCGGTGCGGCGCCCCCTGGCGGCTGTGAGCGTGAGCCGCAGCGTTGGCCGCGCCTGTGGGGCGGGGGCGCGGACCGGAGACCCTGCGTGTTTGCGGACCGGAAAACTTCACAGGTTTGATCGGTTGAGGTATGTCGGTGAGAGTTTGTAACAAAATATGTGCTTTTAAGATTCAAATTATTCATTAAGTATTTTTAAAGGTAACGGATGTACATGGTCTAAATACACAAATTATGTTTCCCATATATAAATATATGTCAGTCTGTATATGTATAGTTAAAATTTTTCCTCCACCTTATCCCTGCTCCCCTGGTTCCCACACTGCTCCGGCCAGATGGGTCCCTTATCGTTATAAATTTCTTCTGTTTCCCCCAGGATTTCTTTATGCATATATGAGCAAGCATAAATACCTTAAATCTTTCATCGTTTCATCTTTTTAAAACAATGGTAGCATAATTATAATACTGTTCTGTATTGAGCCTGTTTTTCCCTATCATTAAAGTGTTAACACTTTTCAAGTGGAAGTCTTTACAGATTAGCAAATGGAGAGTTTTTCTATGTTTTAAATAGCTGCGTGAACATATTATAATTCACATTATAATTTATTTATGTCTCAATAGGTGAGTGTTTAAGCTGTTCCTAAGCTTTTACTAGAGCTTCAGTGAATAAAGGTTCATGTATCTACACTTACTTTTTAGTTTGTTTTTTAATTAAATTTTTTTGGTAACATACACGTAATATAAAACTGATAATCTTAATTTTTCTTCCTTTTTATTTTTATTTATTTAATTTTTTTTTTTTTTTTTGGCACTGGCGATGGAGCCCAGGGCTTCCTGCCTGCTAGGCAAGTGCCCTGCAGCCCAGCTCCAGATTCGCTGTTTGCCCTTCCTCGTCTTTACCCACACAGTTCTTCAGCTCAGAGCCCCCCTGACTTTCCCCATTTACGCTGGTATGATTAGACGTAGTGAGTGGTGTGCTATCTCTGGTGTGGACCAGGTTTCTTTTCAGTGCTGGGGCTGGAGCTCGTTGCCTTCCCACTGAGCCCTTTTGTGTTTTTTATTCTGAGACAGGGTCTTGTCAGGTCACTGAGCTGCCCAGGCTGGACTCCGGCTTGGGACCCTTGCCCCTCAGCCCCCAGTACGCAGCGTGCCCGAGACGCAGGTGTGCGTGTTTCAGGACTGGCTCTTGCTGAGTTCTACAGTTGCCTAGGCAGGGCTCAGTACATACTGAGTTAATAATTCAGCACTGCACTTTCTACCTGCTTCCACAATTTGTACCAAAGATAAGTGTTTCTATGACTACATCATGGTCTGGATGGAAAAAAAAAGAGCAAAGGTTCGTTGTAAATTTTACTTTCTTGGAAGCCTGCCTTCAGGCCCTGAGTTTCTGTTTGTTTTTTTGTTTTTTGAAATGGAGTCTCACTATGTAGTTCAGGCTGACCTGGAATTGCAGGGCGATCCTCCTGCCTCAGCCTCCTGGGTGCTGGAATTACAGATGTGCGCCACCACGCCTGACTGGGTCTGAGTTTCATCAAATGCATGGGGGTCTACTGTCCACCCTCTGTCCCCATCGAGGGTACAAGTGGTGGCCTTTTCCTCCAGGGTATTCTCCCTGGGATGGTTTTCTCATTCTGAAACTCTGGCTTTCAGAATGCTGCTTTCCCAAAAGA
>RJWM01022867.1:0-32746 GCA_004363535.1 Dasyprocta punctata | reverse complement strand
TATGTTTCTCAGTTATGTATCTCATCTCTGTAATCCACATGAGGCCCCAGCATAAAATTACAGTTACATTAGTGAACAGGGACTTCCCATCAAGTCAGAGAGCAGGAACTTACAGACACACTGTTCTAGGTGATTTTTTTATTTAGTACAACTTGGGGAGACTAATTTTCAGATAATGTTTCTATGATGATAGGCGAGCAAACTTGGAGTAGAACACAGGCAGTCTTGGTTTGAGCTAAACATTAGAGTGTCTCTAAGGAGAAGTGACTACAAAGTACTTCAGAGAGTCTAGAGCTTTGACTCCCAGCTCTGACACTTTAAGCTGTAAGACCTTGGGAGAGATACCAGAAGTCCTTGATCTTCAATTTTTCTAATTTGTAAAATGGGTTGTGATAAAGATTAAACAAGCTAACATGCATGTAAAGAAGTAAGCAATCATGTTTTTTTTTTTTTTTTGTGGTACCGGGGATCGAACTCACAACCTCACGCCTGCCGGGGCAGGTGCTTAAGCCACTGAGCCAAACTCCCAGCCCTAGTTTCTTGAGACAGGGTTGCACTATATAGCTCAGGCCGGTCTTGCACTCACATTGTAGACCAAGCTGGCCTCGAACTCACAACACTCCTCTTACCTCAGCCTCCCGAGTGCTGGGATTAAAGGCATTCACCACCACGACCAGCTAAGCAATCATGTTTTTTTTTTTTTTTTTTTTGCGGCACTGGGGATTAAACTCACAAACTTGTGCTTGCCAGGGCAGGCGCTTAAGCCGCTGAGCCAAACTCCCCAGCCCTGGTTTTTTTTGAGGCAGGGTCGCACTATGTAGCTCAGGCCGGCCTTGCGCTTGCGTTGTAGCCCAAGCCGGCCTCGAACTCACAACGCTCCACCTACCTCAGCCTCCCGAGTGCTGGGATTAAAGGCGTGCGCCACCACGCCCGGGCAATCATGTTTTTGTTTTTAACTTTAATGTGCTTTGCAAATGTAAGTCATTTTGAATCAATGGAAAAAAACCTGTGTTCCAGAATAAGTATACACTTGTTAGCTATGTGATTTTGGTCAAACAATTTAATGTTTCTGAGCTTCAATTTACTTGTATGTAAAATGAGAATCAAAATAGTATTGCCTATAGGGCTGTAGGGAGAATTAAATGAGATAATTTATGTGAAGAGTCCAAGACAGTACATGGTGCTCAAAAAGTGAAAAATATTGGTATTTTGTGGTTGTTACTGTTATTATTGTTTTCTTGAAGATAAATGGGAACTGTGGCTTATTGACATTTAAAGTAGGTAAGTGGGAGAAAGAAATGGGCCTTTTGGGAGCCCGCCCCACCAGGCCTGAGCACCTCCAACCAGAAGACAACTAAGTCCACCTTCCAGGGACCTGCACGACAGGCGTGGACCCCAGGAAAAGAAACATGTGCCCCGCCCCCCGCCCCTTGCCTGTAGGCCTACCGGCAGAACAAAGCTCTGCGCCCCCGCCCCACCTAAAGCAACCTGCTTGTTCCGAGGTCTGGCTAAATTGATAGCAACTAAGGTACATAAAACAACAAATGCTAGTATTGTTTTGTTCATTTTGCAGGCCTGGGGCTGGCAGCCGGAGCATCTCTTTGGAAGATGACAGTACGCGATGTAGCAAAAATGGGGGATTCTCTTCTGTCTTGTCTTCGAGGCCCAATATTGTTCTCAGTATTTTGCTTTATTCTGATTAAATATTTTTGGCCTTATTTTATACTCTGTTTTTATTGGTTGTATTGTTTTGTTTTGCTTTTTTTTTTTTTTTTTTGGTTTGATTGTACTATACCCATTGGAATGGTCAACTATTCTAAAAATAACAAGATATACTATAGTAGCTATTATTTTCATAGTATCTTTCTTTGAAGTTCTGTACCAGTTCTACTGCTTTGTTTTGATTGACTTTGTTCTGTTATGTTTTGTTGGATGTTACTATCTTTAAAATAAAATAAAAATAAAGTAGATAAGTGGATTGGTAGTTGAGCCATTGTATAAAAAGAACTAGCTTAACATCGATCTAAAGGAACACATTTGGTAGAATGTCACAGGCTCAGCCCAAATTTTAAATGTCATGTGTGAAGATAGGTTTTGCTTATTACACTTGATGATAACATAAAGTTGAAAGGAATGGAACCATGAATGCAATATAATGGAAAACGGATAGGGTTTAAATAACTGCTTTAAATCCCAAAATTCAATCACATGATCAATCAGTTTTCTCATCTGTAAAATGACAAAAATACCCACAAAAACAGGCAGGCCCCTTACATGTGGAAACGTTTTAAAAGATCTCACGTAATTCATGACTCATTCTGAAAAACGATAATAGACTTGTTTCCCGCCTAAATGTGTCCCTCCAAGGAGTACTAACAGAAGCATCATTTAGCAGCTTTAGTATTGTGCAATTATTGACAATTTCTTTGAAAACTAGGAAATTTGAACCATTTAAAATTTTATGCACAAAATATGACTTTCTTAATAATTTAAATACATTTACTTAAAAATTTGTGTAACATGCAAACAAGTGAATAAATTTAGCCTGCTATGCAGCAGAAGGGCTGCATTTTTGAGATTCTGAGTCCGAATCATTTGGAAGATCTGAGAATTTGACCAAAACTTGGTGGTGCTTCTTAAAACAACCAGTCTTTTTTGGTTTGGTTTTGTTCTTTTCAATGCTGGGATTGAATCCAGGGCCTTGTACATACTAGGTAAGCACCCTCCCAAGGAGCTACATCCCCACCCCTTTTTATTTTTTGAGACAAATTCTCACTAAGTGGTCCAAGTTGGCCTCGTGTTTGCGATCCTTCTGCCTCAGCCTCCTGAGTAGCTAGGATTGCAGGTGTGTGTGCTTTTCCATCCGGCAGATGACCAGTCTTGAAAGAGTACCGACAAGGATCCTTTGTACCTTAGCCCTCTCTCTGAGGCAAGGGGGCCTCCTGAAGTCATGGCAGGGCTGGTTGGAGCTGAATAAAGAAGCTGGATCCAGGCACAGCATTGGATTAAACAATGTGGAGTCTATGCTGCTGCCTATCCCTTCCCTTTGCTCTTTGGACTGTAAGCAGGGTCTAGCTACAGAAACTACCAACGTTGCCTATACCAAATGCCTTCTTTCAGACTCACCTGACCTGGAAGGCCTCAGGTCTTTAGAGCTGCTGTGGTGAAAGACTGGATGTGGCCCAAGCATTTCTCTTACCAGAGGCTGACGCTTGCGGTCTCTGGCCCCTCTTAGCACTTGCATAATTCTATGCCCTCCTATGCCACAGGGCATGGGTCATTGTTTCCCTTCTGGCTGCTGAAGGAGCTAGGCACTCAGGGGAATAAATCTCCCTTAGGAAAAACATTCATCCGTGAGAAATAAGAATCAGAGTGGAGCTAGCAGACAAACTCCCTCTTCATTCCTCCACGTCCTGCCTGACCAGGTGGGAGCATCCGTCAAACGATGACTTTTTATGGGCTATATTTAGCCAGTGTGGTCAGTGCCTTAACTTGTGTTTGCTTCCTATCCTCCTCTGCTTCAGTCGTCTTTTCCCTCTTACTTACTGCTCTGGGATGGTACTCGCCAGTAAAGTCTAGCCTGAGACTTACTTTTTTCTAGAGAACTCAGTCTAAAGGACTAGGGGCAGTGAACTGAGCTAAGCAGTGAGTCCCTCCTTTCTAGGGGCTTCTGATTCAGGGCAAGAGGCAGACAGGTGAAGCATAAACTAAAACGCAAAGCCATGCGTGATGACAGCTCCCATCTGGGTAGTTGTCTCGTTCTGGTGATTTCTTTTCGTGCTAACTGAACATGTTGATTTGCCTGTAATTCTGCTGCGAGTCCTGTGAGATTTATTTAAGAGCCTCACCTTAGTGCAATAAGCACCATTGGGCTGGGGAACCTCTCCCCCTCTGTCCCTGTGCGTTAGAGCTCATGACCAGACCTTCCAAAATTTTCCCTGCTTAAACCTCATGAAAGATTCGTATCTATGGGCTGCCTCTCATGTACATGATTTAATTAGAGGGAATTCTGGGACAGGCGTCGGTATTGTGGTACTGTCAGTCTTATCCAGCTATCCAATAGGAGGCATCCAGGGTGGGGTGTGCATCCTTTAAAATCTGAAAGTCTGATTTGTTTGTGTGTTTTATTTCCATCTTCCTAACTCCACTTTACTGTCTATGCCATCTTTTGGTTTGTGTCGTCACGGACTCACCCTGAAACCACCTTTCCCTTTTCTTCAACAAACGTAGCTGCTTTTTTTTTTTTACCATAGGATGCACAGTTGCAATTCTTTGTTTGCCGTCCACAAGAACCTGGAATCTACCTCTTGGATCTATCACATGGTATCAGACTTATGTAGAGACTGGCATTTTCCTTGGAGGTTCAATGACGTATTTTCAACGTGTTCATGCTTCTGTAGGCATTTTGCTTTGGAAAACCGTAAGAGCATTTTATCATAGTTCTCTCCTCCTACAATCAACTTACTCTCAGATTTTTTTTTTCTGATTCTCTCTTAAGTTGGCTAATGGAGTATAATGATGTCATTTACCCACTGGTACTGTCTAGATGAATTTTTTTGCTTGCTTTTTAAACTAATTTAGTAGTTTACAGCCTAGCCAACTACCTATATGGTCCTGCAGTGGGACTTTGGGACTTAGACATTAATATTCCTGAATGTAATTATCTTTCGGTGAGGACAAGAATGTAACTGAACTTGAAAAGTGCCAGAAATTTGGTTTAGTTGACTAAAGGCAGAAGATAACACCTGTTGTAGGGCCTCATTTTTCTTCATTTGGAGATGATTTCGTTCATGTGGATACAAATCAAGCATGTGCTTTTAAACATCACAGCGTGACAAGTTACCTCAGAACTTGCAACAAAGATACTAATTCACTATTTCACAAAGTTTCTGAAGGTCATTAATTCAGGAGCAGTTTAGCTTGTACTTCTCCCCTGGTCTTTCATGAGATTGCTGCTCTGATGTTGCCCAGGGCTGCAGACCTTGGGAAGCAGGACTGGGGTGGGACAGTCCGTTTCTGAGGCAGCTCTTTCATTTGCCTAGCAAGTTGGTGCAGGCTCACAGAGAGAGCCTCAATCGCTCTCCACTTGCAACCTTTATAGGGCTGATTTGGTATCCTCATTATTAGCAGCCGGTTTCCTCAGAGGGAGGAACCCAAGAGGAAATAAGAAGGAAAATGGCAATGTTTCTTAATGACATAACTTTGAAAGATGTACCCATCACTCCCACTGTATTCTACTGGTCCTGTGGACCAATCCCAGTACCTTGTGGGAGTGGACTATACAAGCATGGACATAAATAATAGGAGGGGAGAAGTATGAGGAGGCTATCTCCATATTCAATACTGCTGGTTATTTTTCTTAAAAACCTTTTAACTGTGGAGTAACCCAAATGCAAATATATGATGCTGGGGTAAAGAGGTGTTTTGTTTAGCAACAACATTCTCAAAGGCTGACCTGACTGGGGATCACTGAGGAGACTGTTATTAAGTGACTTTTCTTCCTCCTCTGCTGGAGAGACCAGAAAAAGTGACAAAAAGTAAGAAGAGATGCCCACTGGAAAGATTCATGGGGTTGGGGTTTCACCCTAAGTTCTTTTCAGTTAAAACTTCTGTGACTCAAGGTCTTTATAACCCATCCTTCTGTAAATGCTGTGTTTCTCCAAGGGGCCCTGGCCCAACCTGTGCCCACGATTCAGCCCGTCAGGAACAATCACCACATAATACTGCCTGTGGTCCTTCTTTTGTACCCGCTTCACTGAGTCTGGGTCCACAGCTCCCACTTCGCCTTATGCTATCTGTGCCCATCTTGAGAATGTCAAAGTCTTTGCTAAATACACACTTCTCCTGAGTCTATAAATTTGTGAGGAGCCAAAACAACACCGGACCACCTCTCACATGGGACTGTCAGCCCTTTCTCCAACTCTTGAATCCTAGTTCTTTGCCAGGGCCATGGTGCTTCACAGCTGTGCCTAGTCCATCAGCAGGCCTTTCGCGGGATCCGGTCCTTTCTGCCTTTGAGTAGCTCTCCACCAAAACACACAAAGACGTGGTTTCAAGGAGTGGCTTAGTCTAGGGCACACACCAAAGGAGACAGAATGCATCTCCACGGGAAGTACAGGGCAGTTCTTTGGGGAGTGTTCTTGCCTCTCTGGAAGAGATGTGTGAAATAGATGTTCCATGTGGATTGAACTCTAGAATAAAATCATGAGGCTCCTTCCCTTCCTCCCACTCTTATTCTTTCCTTTCCTTCTTTGAAAAAGTTTTTGTTTTTTTTTTTAAGAGCAGTTGTAGAGTCACAGATAAATTGAGCACAAGACTCAGAGATTTTCGTATGTTCCTGCTCTCTTACATAGGTGTCCTCGCTCATTACCAGCTTCCCTCTCCAGTGTGGATATTCATTCCACACGATGAAGCTTCCCTAAGGCATCACTATCACCCAGAGCTTACACCACCTTTCACTCTTGGCATTGCATGTTCTTTGAGTTTAAGCAAACATGTGATGACACATATCCACTGTAATGCTTTTATATAGAGCAGTTCTGCTGCCTTGAAAATCCTCTCTGCCCTGCCTATGCGTCTCTCCCTCCTCACTAGTCTTTAGGAACTACTGATTTTTTCTCCATAGTCTGGACAATTTTTTCTAGAATATTATATAATCAGAAAATAGTACGTAGCTTATTCAGGTTGGCTTTGTTCACTCAGTAACATGGTTTTAAGTATCGTGTCTTTCCGTGGTTTGATAGTTCTTTTCATTGTAGCACTGAATCATACTGATTGGTCTGGACGTGCCACAGCTCATCCACTCATCTACTGTCGGACAGCTTGGTTGCTCCCAAATTTTTGGTAATTATGAATAATCCACCATACATACCTGTGTGTAGGTTTTTGTCAATTCTATCTAACTGATTGATGGTGCTGTTGAGTTAAATTGAACACTTACTGATTTTCTGCCAGCTGAATCTGTCCATTTCTGATAGAAGGGCACTGTAGTCACTAAGTGTAATATAGGATTCATCCATTTCTCCTGTTACTCCATTAGCTTTCGTCTTATGTTTTTTGAGGCTTACTTATTTGGTACATATATGTGATGAATTCTTATGTGTTCTTGGAGAATTTGGACCTTTATAATTATGGAGCATAATTCTCCTCTTTATTCCTGATAACTTTTATTACTTTGAGATGTGCTATTTCTGAAACTAATATAGGTACTGCTACTTTTTTTTTATTAGTGTTAGTATGGTATACCTCTATGTGTATTTGTATTTAAAATGGGTTTCTTATAGACAACATATAGTCGTGTGCTTTTTAATCCAATCTGATAATCTGTTTATAATTAGGGCACTTAGACCATAATATTCAAAGTGATTATTCATGTAATTGGGTTATTATATACCATATTTGTTACTGTTTTCTTTTTGTTAATCTTGTTCTTTGCTTTTTTTTTGTCTTCCGTTCTTCTTCTACTTTTTATGTTTAAAACATTTTATATGATTCCCTTTTGTCTTTTAATAGATCAACTGCACAAGTACATATTTCCTTTTTTTTTTTTTTTTGTAGTTACTTTAGAGTTTGCAATATCCTTAAACAACTAATACAGGTCCACATTCAAATATATGACTTTGAAGGAAGTACAAGTGTCTTAGAATTAAAAGGTAGCTCTAATTCTTTTCTCTCATCACTGTATGCTTGCTTTCATCCCTTTCACTTGTTCATAAACCTACCTAAGAATACACACATACACACACCGAATACACACACACACACAAGCATACAGTTAAACACTGTTGCCATATTTATTTTGATTAAACTCTTATGTTTAGATGAATTAAAATGAGAATAATGAAGTTTTTAATTTTCCCTTTATTTATTCCTTGTTGGATGATCTTTCTTTGTCTTTTTCTTTCTTTCTTTCTTTTTTTTTTTTTTTTTTTTTTTTTTTTTTGTCTTTTTGAGACAGGGTTCACTATGAAGTTCAGGTTTTCCTTGAACTCATGTTGTAGCCCAGGCTGGCCTTGAGCTTGCAGTGACCCTCCTGCCTCAGTCTCCCAAGTCCTGGGATTACAGGCATGCATACCACACCTGGCTGATCTTCCTTTCTTTATGTAAATCTGAGTTTTTGACTACATTTTCTCCCTTTTTGCTAAAGAATTTCTTCTAACATTTCTTGCAGGGCAAGTTTATTGGCAACAAACTTGCTGTTTGTTTGTCTGAGAAAGTTTTTGTTTCTCCTTCATTTCTGAAAATAATAGCATAGGCTACAGGATTCTAGATTGTTGTTCTTTTGTCTCTCAGCACTAAATATTTTTCTCCACTCTCTGCTTGCTTACTTGGTTCCTGAGAAATTCAGTAAAATTTTTGTTCTCGGTTCTGTATAGGAAATATCATTTCCTCCTTTGTATCTTTCAAAAATAATGTTTTTGAGCTGGGTGTGGTGGCACATGCCTTTAAACCCAGCACTCGGGAGGCTGAGGTAGGTGGAGCGTTGTGAGTTTGAGGCCAGCTTGGGCTACAACGCGAGCGCAAGCCCAGCCTGAGCTACATAGTGCGACCCTACCTCAAAAAACTAGGGCTGGGTGTTTGGCTCAGTGGCTTAAGCGCCTGTCTGGCAGGTGTGAGGCTGAGTTCAATCCCCAGTGCTGGGGGAAAAAAATGATTTTGTTAATCTTCAGTTGTCTGTAGTTTGAATGCAATATGCCTAGGTTTATTTGTTTTCCCTGAGTAACTTTTTTTTTTGTTGTTGTTCTGGGGATCAAACGCACGATCTTGTGCTTGCCAGGCAGGCACTGTGCCACTGAGTTATATCCCCTCCCCTCCCTGAGTGTATTGAGTGGTATACTATGTCCCCCCAAGTCCTCATATATTTTTGATGGGGTTGAATTATTGGTTTTTTGGCTGGCACAGGGATTGGCAATGTGAGCGCCGCACCCGTCCAGGGGTGGTGCCGGCACATGGTGTAAATGAGGCGGGTCTTCCTCTTGCTCACCTCCCTCCACCCTCTCTCACCAGCGCACCTTACTGCTTGCGGCTGCCGTGAACGGCAGCCCCGCCACGCCATGCTGCCTTAGAGCCAGCTAAGTATGGACTGAAACTCCCGAGAAACTGTAAGAAATAAATCTTTCTTTCCCTAATTTTGGGCGTCAGGTATTTTGTCTCAGCAATGAGTAAAAAGTAACTAAGACACCGAGTAACATTCTTTGAACTTTCTGAATCTGTAGTTTACTGTCTGACATTAATTTGGAGAAAATTCCCATTTTTTCCAATAACTCATCCATTCTTTTTCTTTCTGCTCTGTCTTGTGTCATTACACATGTAATAGCTATTATAATTGTTACGTAGTTTTTAGATATTCTGTTCTGCTTTTCCCCTAGTCTTAGCATTTAGTGTTGGCAGCTTCTACTGAGATATTCTCAGACTCAGAGATTCCTTTTCAGCTATGTCTGGGCTATAAATAAGTCCACAGAAAACATGTCTTACTTCTGTTACAGTGTTTTCGATCTTAGTCACTCCTTTTTGCTTATTAGAATTTTCATCTCTCTGCTAACATTGCCCATTCTATTCTTGCAAGCTGTCTACTTTGTGTCTACTTAGCACATTAATCACAGTTTTTTTTTTTTTTAAATTCTAGAATCCTTACCGTATTTGAGTGTGGTTTTGATCATTGCTGTACTTCTTTAAACTGCATTTGTTGTCTTGCAGTGTGCCTTGTAATTTTTCCTTGATGGTAGGTCTCTAAAGAGAACATCTGCAAACAGTTTTTGGCCCTGCAGTGTTGAGGTCTGTAGCCCTGTGATCAGGCCTCGGGCTTCAGTGAGCCCACACTTAGCACACACTCCCCAGTATTTCCCCCTTCGGTGGAACAGGGTGGCGAGAGCCAGCTGGAGTTTATTTTTTTCCCCCCTCCCATGTCAGTTTCTCCCAGCCCAACCCCAGCAGGGTAGACTCTGATTAATTTTTACCCAGGCTTATTAAAAAACGGTTTCCTGCCCCACTGTCCTTCCCAATTTCGGAAGCACAAAGGCATTTCCCCCGTGTGTTCACGGTAAGAACCCGGTAGCTTCTGGAGGTGGACAGAATTCCCCAAAGTGTACGAACACCATGCCGCTCCCTGACCCATGTCTGGGTCTCCCTGGAGTTTTTATCAATCAGGCTCACAACACACTGAGCCTCCAGCAATTTGACAATGCCTGTTCAGACTTTACTACTCCAGCACCGGTTTCCACATAGTCTTTCCCTTACGAATTTCTTTCTTTTTTTCTTTTCTGGCTTTTTGAGACAGAGTCTCATTGTACAGTTCAGGCTGGCCTTGAGCTCACTTTGTAGCCCAGGCTGGTCTCAAACTTGCAATGATCCTCCTGCCTCAGCCTCCCAAGTGCTGGGATTATAGGCATGAGCCACCATGCCCAGCTTCCCCACGAATTTCTGCTCTGGTAAGCTATAGTTCTCTTATTTTTCTTTCTTTGCCCTTTGACCTCACTACTATTAAGGATCTAAGATGAGTTACTGATTTTTCAATTTGATCAACTTCTTGTTAGGGAAGAGTGGCCACTTCTAAGATCCTTACAAATTCTGGACTAGAACTTGGAAGTTCAAGATGTATTTTTTAGGTTTGAAATTATAAATTTAATTTTTATGGTTCTGAGACTAATCTGGTTATTTATTTGCAAATGTTCCATCTGCCTTATGTGCATTTTCTACTCCATCTTTGAGACCTTGAAGATACCTGGGTTACTTGCCCTTCCCATGTTCTACAGCATCATTTATGTCTCTGTTCTGTGAGATGCAGTATTGCAGTGTGGCTTAAGTTGTGGGTTCTGAAGCCAGAGTATGTGGGATGAAATCATGTTTCTTAAATAACATGTGCAACTTTCTTAGTGTTTTTAATGCATCTATTGTCCTGATTAAAATGGTAACACCTGTCTCTGGCGATTGCCTTGGATTTATATTGAAGAAACACATATGGAGACATTAGAATAAGCTTCGCTTGGTGTGAACACTTAGTGCATGTCAGTTTGATGCTAATAATTTACTTTATTTTCAGTTTTTTCTTCCATAATATTCTAAGCTTTTAAAGAATTGGGCTCATGTTTGTTTTCTCAGCAGCTGATGCAAAGAAAGCATTGGATTTTCTCTGAACGCGTGAGTAAAGTATGAACACCTTGCGTAAGGTATTACTAGACAAAGGGATGGCTTCCTATTCCCCACTACTTTTTTTTTGTGGGATTAAACTCACAGCCTCACACCTGCCAGGCAGGCGCTTAAGACACTGAGCCAAACTCCCAGCCCTAGTTTTTTGAGACAGGGTCGCACTATGCAGCTCAGGCTGTTCCCACAACTTTCTGACACTAGTTCATACCAGATGAGGCTACAATGTGCATAGCTAGTCTTCAAATGACATAGTAATGACAGCACATGTGTTGTATAAAAGATTGCATTATATATTTTCAAAGCCAGTTTTCTAGACTTAGACAAAGGTTACCTAAGTTCGTGAGAATGGTACCGTTTGAGTAATTTGTGTTACAGAACTAGTCCCCCTCCTGCTTGTCAGTGTGGGCCATCTCTCGTGCTGGTGTGCATCTCTAGTTTCAAATGAACACAAAATCCATACATTGCTCATGTAGTTGGAGGAATTGAAAATTCTGTTTGTTGTCTTCTTTCAATACATCATATATCTCTGTGTTATAAATAGTGTTTTAAAATCACATCATGCATCTAATAGACTAATAACAAGCAAGCTCTTGCCATCTGCAGTACATATCCCTGAGAAAGGGCTGGTAAATGGCTTGAGATTTGATTTTACAGAAACGTCATCGGACAAATATGCAAGACATTCATCATCCTCCATTTCTAGATTAATACGTTTTTATTTAATAAGTACATCATCATTTTGAGACTAACTGCATTGTGTAGAAGTCAATAATCTTCTGCATGTCTGTATTAGAATTAGGTCTGACTATGAATGATAGAAACTCAAAATGACAGTGGCTTAAATAAGTTACATTTGATTTCTTTTGTATAAACACAGGCAGTACTGGACCAGAAAGGCAGTGTAATCATCATAAGCTCTCTCAGTCTTGCTGCTCAATGCCATCCTTATATGCAAGTTTTGACTCCTGCTTTTTTTTTAATTTTAAAGATAGTAAAATCCAACAAAACAAAACAGAACAAAGCCAATCAAAACAAAGCAGTAAAATTGGTACAGAATTTTTGACTCCTACTTTAAAACAGATGTTTCAGCTCCAGCCTTCATATATTTAGCACAGCCAGTCCAAGGACACGGGGAAGGAACACTCAGAAGCTATTTAAGGATATTTCTTGTAAGTCGCATATACTTTCCTAATCATTAGAACTTGGTCATGGGGAGATATACACCTAGTCCAAAGGAAGACTGAGCATTGTGGTCTTTGTCCTGAGTGGCTGTGTTCAGCTAGAAAACTGGAGATCCTGTTTCTGAGAAGAGGAAGTGAATGCATACAAGAAGATAACTACCAGTCTGTATTGCTTCGTCTCTGCCATTTTACTGTTACAGGTCGGTAGGGTCCACGGCTGCAAAAAAATTGGTAAAATGGCCTTACTGATGTAAGAAATATGCATTTCTGACGGGTCGAAATTAGGGTGTTAGGTAGCATGAAATGCTCATCAAATTTTAGAAGCTTTGTTGATTTTATTAATTGAGTTCAAAATATTCAAAAATTATTAATATTGCAAATAATTGCTTCATGAAAAAGGAATAAAGTGGCATGCAACACCAAAGGTACAGACAACAAACTATAAAACAGACAAATTACAAACTTTTGTTTCGCAAAGAACATTATCAACATAGTAAAAAGGCAACCCAAGAAATGGGAGAAAAACATTTGTATATCATGTATCTGAGAAGGGAATAATATCAAGAACTACAATTTACCAACAGAAACTCCCAAAAAAGCTGAGTTTTAGAATGGGCAAATGACTTGAGTAAACCTTTTTTGCAAAGTTAATGTTCAAATGGCCAGTGATCTCATGTAAGAATGTTCAGCATCACTAGTTATTAAAGAAATGCAAGTAAAAAACTCCAAGAAGGACTGGGGTAGTGGAACATGATTGTAATTCCAGGACTTGAGTGGCTGAGGCAGGAGGACCTTAAGTTCAAAGCCAGCCTGGGATACATAGAAAATTCAAGATCAGCCTGGACTACACAGAGAGATCCTGCCACAAAAAGACCAACCAACTAACCAAACAAAAAACCATACAAACCCCCCAAAATATGCCACTTTATATTCATCAATGGGTTATTATTTTTTTTAAAGTAAAGTTATGAAGAAACTGAAATACTTGCGCATTGCTGCTTTGAAAAATAGAATGACAATCCCCCCAAATTTTTTTAAACTTTTAATAGAATATGATTCTGCTTTTGAGCATATATCCCAAAGTATTGAAAGCAAAGCTTAAGTAGGTATTTGTATACTCATGTTCATAGCAGTGCTATTCACAGTAACCAAAAGGTAGAAGCATTCCAAGTGTAGAAGAATCAGTATATGAATGGCTAAGCAGAATGGTATATAGAGACAATGAAATATCATTCAGCCTTAACAAGAAGGAAAGTCTTATTGGGGACCCGGCCTAGATCCCCAATCTTCCGAACGAGTATATGGCGAAGGCTTAAATAAATGAGACAAGTGGTATGATTTTAGGGCTCAAAGTCCTTGCAGAGTTCTTGACTCCGCAGCTATCATGAGGGCTAAGACAAAGAGCTTCTCTGGACCACCTGTATATATTTTCAAATAGACAGAGAGAGGGGATACTGAGGGAGGTGCCAGAACTGAGCAGGACTTGGGAGTCACTTCAAGGACATCTCCAAGTGGGAAGGAATGCCAGAAAAGGAGAACTATCTTATCTCCAAGATGGCCTTTGTGATGGGACTGTGATGCCCTGCAGAGTAAGATGCCTGCAGGGCAGTCTCTATTAACATAATTGATTATGGAGCCAAGATGTCCTCAGCTGCCACCTTCTTTACCTTGCCCTTTGAGGTATCCCTGACCTCATTGGCCACTACAGACCTCGGTCAGGAGCAGTGATTCATAGAGATTCATTTACTATGAATCAGCTCCCATCGCCAGGCAAGGGGCCTAGGCCTAGGACAGGCTCACAGATAAATAAAATGCCAATTAGTAAATTTAAAATCGTGCTCAGAGCTGCTTCGTAGAGGTCTCCAACAAGTCTGATACATGTTCCCACATAGATGAATCCAAAAGACATTTTGTTAAATGAAATAAGCCAGTCACAAAAAGACAAATACTGTGTATCCATTTGTATGAGCTTCCTCGAGGAGTCAAATTTATAAAAACTAAAAGCAGGGTGGTGGCTTCCAGGAGCTGGGAGGGGAAGGAACAGGAATTACAGTTTGATGGGTGCGGTTTTGGGTTGGGCAAGGGCTCTAGAGGTGGGTAGTGATGATGGCTGCGTGATGCGAATGTGCTGAATGCCACTGAACTGCACACTTGTTTTGGGAGTAACTAAGCCATTGTTCTAGTTATTGAATAATATTTGTGCTTACCCCTCTTATTCCAATGATTTGAAAATCAACTATGAACTTTTCTGCTTGTGAACTGAGATGAACCGGCAAAGCCTTAGAAGGAGAGAGCCGAGCAAAGCAGACGTTGGAAACCTTTTTCTGTAAAAAGGCCCTAACTGTTCTGAGAAGCGTGTTGTCAGGTGACTTCATCACGAGGTGATCTGTTGTTGTGCAAACATTAGAGAGTGTGGCCACACAAACACAGATAGGACAGCCCAGGTACGCTTCAGTGACCTGCTCTTACCTATTGCTCCTAGGTCATGAACTGGGACTGTGTGTGCTGGGCTGAACACCACGGCCAGCTGTAACACAATGGTAAATATCTGTGTATCCAAACAAAGCACTCTGAGTTTACTGAAGAGAAAGATCTGTGCTGGTATGGTTCGGACAATTGAAGGCAGATGTCTTGTGCTCTGGGTGAATGATTTGGGGATGACCATGCACAATGTATGTACCATTGTTACCCCCTGGTTGACGTGCTTTAAAATTCTCTTGTAGTTTAAAAAAAAAAAACCTTCATAATCCACCCCCCCAAAAAAAACAAAGCTAAACATAGAAAAGGTAGATTAAAATATTAGGTGATAGGAATTTTTCAGCTCCATTATAATCTTATGGTACCACCACCACAAATTGTGGTCTGTCATTGACTAAAAAAATTGCCACATGAGCGTCTACATTTTGGGCTTTGTGGGCCACATTAGGCCTATTGAATATTTTTCTTGTTTGTCTTTAAACAACCTTACAAAAACATAAAAATTCTTATCTTGTGGAGTTGTACCAAAAAAATGCTGTTATTTTTTTCTTCTATGAATACGTCTGTGGTGTATCATGAATACATTTATCAGCAGGGAGACGGTACATATGCATATTTCATCTTAATCCTTTTCACTTCCCTTCCCTTAAGCCATATTTGGTTTGCAAGCTGTAATTTGCTGATTCTTGGTAGACCATGAAGCTCCCCCTGCTCCCTTTTTTTTTAACCAAGCCACGGCTCATAGCCAGATGTGGGCATCTGATTAAGATGAGCTAAATTTGAGGGTAGCCACTGACCTCTGTCCAGGCCTAGCTCACGTGGCATGAGCGGAGCCTGTCAAGTCTATTTCCTAAAAATCTTACAAGGAAGATTTAGAAGTGAGCAACCCTGGTAGAAACAGAGTGGGTCTTAAGTGAGAACTGAAGAGCCTTTCCCCTGGGAAGGTCTTCCCCTGGCATAGCCTCAGTTCCAAGTCCAGAATACGTACAAGATAAATCACTCTTTCTTGAGGAAATTTATGTGCTCCCTCTAATCAGAAAAATTAACTTGCTCTCATCCACTACAAAAGTAAATTGATGCAGACATTTTGGAAGACTTAGTAAAGACCTGGAAACACCTAGTGAAGTTAAATATGGGTTATCAGTGACCCAGCAATTTCACTCAGAGAGTTTGCCTAGAGAAATTCTTGTGTGCACCAGGAGATCTGTACAAGAGTGTTCACAGCACACAGCCAATTGCCTGCAGCTGAAACTGTTAACCTGATCAAATCTCAGCCCTGCCAGTCACACCGTTGGGGGACCTCAGACGAAGGCTCCGTTTTCATCATCTGTGGAGCAGGGATAATGTTTTTTCCTTTTTCTTTTAAAGAGGATAAAACCAAAGAAAATAAAACAGAATAAAACCAATCAAAAACAAACCAGCATAAGTGATACAGGACTTCAAAACCTTACAAAATCTATAATAGTTACCATAATGCCTTTTGTTGTCTTCAAAATAGCTGCAGATACTTTCAGACATAGTAAAAACTGAACTGAACAGAATAGAATAGAAGCAATAAAACCAAAACAGTGAATGCAGTAAAGGACTTCAAAACAAGCCACTAGCAAGTTCAAAATGGCTACCGTAATACGTCTTGTTATCTTTCAAATAGCTGCTCATGTCATCAGATTTGACATAATCAAACAAAACTAAAGAGAACAAAACCTAACCCAACAAAGCACTGAAAATGATATGATTTCCTGGCCGGGATCTGTCCCCTGCTACCCCAGGCAGTCCACAAATGGCGCTGACTCACGGAGAGAGGCTTGGGTGTGGCTGTCCCCACTCCGGCAGCAGACTGTGCATGGCACTGGTTTCCAGGTGGGGATCACCTCCTGGTGAGGCCCCTGGTTCTACCCCGACCTTGTCCATGAGTGGTGCAGACTCATGGAGAGAGGCCTGGGGAGTAGGGGTAATTTAATCCTCACAAGGTTGCTGTGATTAAATGAGTGTATACATGTACAGCTCTGGGCATATATCAAGTAACATATGTTTTCACATGATTATAACTCTCATTACAGCAGCAGCATTCATAATAGTAAAAAACAGAAACAGCCCACACCTCCACCAACAGAGGTTGGGTAATAAAGTAGGGCATATTCAAACTGTGGAATCCCACACAGCAGAGGAGTGGGGGGTACTAGCACAGGTACTGATCTTGGAAACATGAAGTATTTGTACATCTGTGTTAAAGAGAAGGGCTGGGAGTTTGGCTCAGTGGCTTAAGCGCCTGTCTGGCAGGTGCGAGGCTGTGAGTTTGATCCCCAGTACCGCAAACAAAACAAAACAAACAAACAAACAAACAAAAAAAAACAAAAAAAACTGTATGTTAAAGAGAAAACTGCAGGTGTGGAAGAACACATGTATTATGATGTCATGTTGTGACATAAGCAAAATTAACCCCATATACAAAGTGTACATACTTAGACACATATATAGGTAGCAAAAGGACAAAGAAAAACAATGGAGTGGAAAAGAAGTAAAACTCAGGATAGTAGACAGGAAGAGGGGATTGGGAAAGATTTTTAGCAAACTTTGGGATGTTTTAAAGTTCATAAATTAGGGGAAGTTTATGAGTGTTCTTATGTTATTAACAATTAACCTTGAAGAAGCCAACCCCTTCCTGTGAGCAAGTAGCAGCCATGTAGGCCAGGAGGAGAACCAAGAAGCTGACCCCTTCTTGTGAGCCAGGGGCAGCCATGTGGGCTGGGAGGAGAAGCAAAAAGTCCACTCCTTCCTGTGAGCAAGTAGCAGCCATGTGGGCCAGGAGGAGAAATAAGAAGCCAATCCCTTTCTGTGAGCCAGCCCATGCATGGGCTGTGGGAGACAAGATGAGCTAAGCCTGTCTCCCCCCAACCCCGCCCCCATAAGCAACTGGTTGATCTGGAGAAACACAGCTGAGATAATAGCTACCAAAGTAATAAAATAGCTTAATGCTTATAGTGTTTGATTGACTTTGCAGGCTTAAAGCTGGTATTCTGAGTATCTATTCAGAGGATAACAATACACAATATAGCAACTATGGGGGGATCTCCTTCTGAAGGTGGTAGCCACTGTTAATTCCCTATTATCTTGTTTTAAAGTCCTGTATCATTTTCATTATTTTGTTTTGTTTGGTTTTATTTTGTTTGATTTTATTATATCTGATGGTATGGGCAGCTATTTCAAAGATAACAAGATATAGTAGCCATTACTGATTTCCTATTATCTTGTTTTGAAGTTCTGTATTGCTTTCACTGTTTTATTTTGATTGTTTTTTTCTGTTGTTTTATTCGATTTTATTATGTCTGCTGGTATGGGCAGCTATTCTGAAGACAGCAAGAGGCATTATGGTAGCCAATGTTGATTTCTTATTATCTTGCTTTGAAGTCCTGTATCACTCTCACTGTTTTGTTTTGATTGGCTTTGTTGTTTTATTTTGTTTGGTATTATTTTCTTAAAAAAAAATTAACTTCAGTGAACCAAATCTTTAAATTTACAGTACATGGACATTAACTGAACTGGTTGAAATGCAGGAAATAAGAATTAAAACAACACAGAAGATGTTAACGTGTTCTACAAAAACATTCACTAAGGAACTAAACTGGTTGAATGTAGTTTGCTCTAGAGAGTACATTTTGATGAAAATTGCTGGTATAATAATTGAGTAAAATTATCTCTAAATTTAAAATAGCATAAGTTGGTTGACAAAACAGGTGGACTGATCCTGTAGCTAATTAACAACCTTAAAGACACAATAAGCATGGAATTTATATAATAAGCTTTCACATCCACAGGAAAAACAATTTCTAACTGGAGCCGGAGCAGGTGTCAGAAAAATCTAAATAGTCCAAAGTGTTGAAAGTTAAAATAGCAAGGAAATTTCATCTCTCAAGATAAGAGAAATAAGAAAAGATTAGGAAATCCTACTGGTATAGAAAAAGAAGGGAATTTAACAATGAGGCAATTGTTCAGGTTACGTTTGCTTTACTTTCCTCAAGATTCAGTGATGCTGGTATGCGGAGTTTAAGAGTGAACGTATCTGTGGACTGCTTCCTCTCCAAAAGCCACTGCGTACTTAGCCAGTTTCCTGGGCAACAGCAAATACACTGCCCTCTGGATGTCTTCCGGGGTGAGGGTGCAGCGGTTTCGGGAACACATCAGGTGATGGGCTTCCACAGAAATGCGTTCGAAGATGTCGTCGATCAGGGCGTTCATGATATTCAAGGTGCATGATGATATGCCCCTCTGGGGAACAACTTCCTTTAGGACCCTGCTTATGTAGAGTAAGTAATTTCTGTGGCCAGAACTGGTGCGCAGATACGACTTCTTCCTGGAGACTGGTGTGAGGCGTCCTCGGAAGTACCTGTACCGCTTGACGATGGGTCTGACCATGGTGGGGGTTGTGGATGTTGTCCCCTTTATCAGTTACGAATGGTGAGGAGGTACTTAAAGCATGGGGGAGTTCTCCTATTTATAGTGATGTGTCACAGTTAGGTTTCTGGGGCTTCTCTCTGATTGGTGGTTGCTTTTCTTATGTCACAATCACCTAGCAACCCTGGAACTGATGAGTTGTTGAGGGCAAATACTATTCTTGGACAACCTAAAACTTCCTAAAGAGGTACACAGAGAGTGACAGCTGAGGCAGAAAAAAGGAGTGCTCATTTTTTTTTGACTTTGATTCTTAGTAATTTGGAACCATCCTGTACAAAATATTCTTAGAATTGAACAAGACTTCATCAAATTCAGGGGTGGGAGAAAAGCAGAGGATAACTGGTCACTGGTCTTTTATGGAGGTCATTGTGTTTATAAAAGCATATATAAATTAATTTATAAGAAAATGAGATTAAATAAGCCATTTAAAATTTCAGAATGATTCTTTTCTAATAATAATAGATACATGTAGCTAATCTGGTTTCAAGAACCTTCATTTTTCACTTTCAGTCTAATTTTCTTCCTGAGCTCCTAACTCCTCAGAAGAAATATATACACCTGAAAAATAAAACAAAACTCCTCTGTTGTTTAAATTATAATATATAGCGTGTACTAATTAAACTTTTAAATGCAATATCTTTTTGTGTGTGGGGAGGGGATACCAGGAATTGAACTCAAGACCTCATGCTTGCCAGGCAGGCACTATGCCACTAAGTTATATCCTTGGCCACCCTCAATATCGTTCTTACAAATTTCTTTATTTTTGGTGGTACTGGGGATTGAACCTTTCCACTGAGCTATATTCCCAGCCCCTTTTGATTTTTTAAATTATTTTTTATTTTGAGACAGGTTCTTGTTAAGTTGCTAAGTTGCTCAGGCTGGGCTCAAACTTGCAGTTCTCTTGCCTCCACTTTCCAAAATGCTAGGATTACAGGTGTGCACCACCACATCCTGCTTGTATTGCAAATTTTGTGAGTTACACTGCAGGGCCGGCTTTTACTTTATATTCCAGTTCTGGCATTAAACGAAGAGATCTTTGTAGGGTCATTCTTGTCCATATGTCACGCTGATATCCTGCTTAAATAGTTCATTTGCTTTCTTAATCAAATTTGTTTGAGTTAAAAAAAAGTAACTTTCAAAGAAACTATTCATGAGTATTTCAATTATTCACAATTGTCACAAACTATTACTGCCATTGTTCAGCATCTGCCACTGCAAGCTCTTCACAGAAAACACAAACTAGGCTATGTGTGATTTCTAGAATGCTCTCTGAAATTTCTGCCCCATTTCTCCCATTCAAGACTGAAATGAGGTGCCGGGTGTGGTGGTGCACGCCTGTAATCTCAGCACTTGGCAGACTGAGGCAGGAGGATCATTGTGAGTTCGAGACCAGCCTGGGCCACAAAGTGAGCTCAAGGCCAACCTGAACTGCATAGTGAGATGCTGTTTCAAAAAGACAAAAAAAAAAAAAAAAAAAAAAAAGGGTGAAATGAGGTAAGGATAATGTTATTAAGGAGGTGACATTGAACCAGCTCTAGTGTCTCAGGGTAGAGTTACCATTGGTTAATGTCTACACAGTACTGCTACCCAGGGACACAAATCAGCCTGCGTTTCATCACAGGGAGCTGGAGGTTGCTGCTTCCACTACGCTTTGGGAGTAACAGATCTTTACTCAGCTGTTGCTAATTTTGCTTCCAGCCTGCTCGAGATATAATTACTTAGTTGGCTTGATTATAGCATAGCTTTATTTGCTATCATTTGGAAGTAGCTATCAGGTGGAAAAATTTTATTCCCTCTTCCTCTCATCTCCCACGGCTAAGGGTTTTCATGAGAGTCGCACTGCTGGCCTCTCCCACCCCACACTCCTTTCTGCAAGGAATGACTTACTTTACTTGATTGGGGAGGTGGAGACAAGGCCCCGTGTCTGCCTCAGCCCTCCCTGGATTCTCATTAAGATCTGGTCCTGGACAGCTCTGCCCTATGGAATGGATCCCTGTTTGCTAGTTCTCGGTAGCCCAGTAGGTCATTCTGCTTAATTCTTTCTTGCAACATTAGGAAGCCTATTGTTGCCCCACACCTAAAAGCTGTCTTTCAAGTAGCTTATCAGTAAGGAAGCGTGCATTAGGTCTCCATCTTTCCGGGTTCCCTTGGTTCTTAGTTGGTTTTGTGCAAGGGTAGGGAGAAGGAATACATCCCAGTGGCTAAAATAAGCCCCAAACAATAAACTGTATGCTAAAATACTAATTGACCAGAAAGTTCAGAAAATGAGGAATATCAGTTCTGTAAAATTTCTGGCTAATTTTGGGCTAACCCAGATTCCTTTTTAACATTCAGTGAATCATTTAAAATGTATGAGTTCACTACTGATATGCTGGTCTTTCTTTTCCTTCCTTCATCCTCCTCTAGACAGTCTGAAGCCATAAAGAAGGATAAATTTGAGTTATTTATAGGAAAATGGATGCATTTTGAATCTATAATGCTAAGTGAAATAAATCAGACAGAGAAGGTTAAATATTGCATGGTTTCTATTATATAAGACACCCAAAATATAAATATTTTGGAGAGCAAAATAAAAGAAAGATGTTATGAAACAGGGAGCCAGAGTTCATGGAGATAGGAAAGGGATCTGGGGACTGGGGAGATGGGAGGGAGAGAAGGGAAAGAGAAACTAAGAAGACTCAAGATGTGATATGTACATGTAGCAATATCCTGTGACGAACATACTTATTACGTATCACAAACATTAATAAACATTTTAAAAGAGATGTCCATTGAATTACTAACCCAGGCAATATTGCTGATTATTTTGGATCCATTGCTGCTGTGATGGAAACTTCAAGGACTTCTCTTCTGTTCCAAACCTTAGTAAGAGACAGGACAGCTTGAAAAAACTAATGACCAGCGTACAAAGGTCCTGGGTTTCCAGTCAGTTCAGATGGAAGCTACAGTCCAAGGTCAAGGGCCCTTTATGTGTTTTCCACTCTTTCACACTCCGGTTCTGTGCTCTGCTGCACTCTTATTAGGGACATGGATTAAATAGCATC
This sequence comes from Dasyprocta punctata, assembly GCA_004363535.1. Lineage (NCBI taxonomy): Eukaryota > Metazoa > Chordata > Mammalia > Rodentia > Dasyproctidae > Dasyprocta > Dasyprocta punctata. Next base: position 10,446 of record RJWM01022867.1, on the reverse strand, counting down.
CCATGCCCCAAGACTGAGGAAAGCACGGGAGTCCCAGCTGCTTTTTTTTTTTTTTTTTAATTGATGATTCAGGATCTTGTAATGACTCAAGGTCATCAAGACTATCAATTATTAGTTCACATTACTATAACTAGTGGAGGCGACATGAATTTAAAACTGAAAACATGCACTGGCAGGTCTGAGTGTGCCCTGGGAACATTTTTTTATGGTCACTGTGTTATTTTCTTTGTGTGTTAGTTTCTCATTGCTGTTTTAACAAATAACCACAAATCTGGCTTTCACACAAATTGACTATCTTCCAGTGAGTCTTTCTGGGCTAAAATGAAGGAATTGGGGAGGGCTGCCCTTAATAGATGACTAGAAATATATTTTGAAAATGCTTTCTATATATGAACTTTTTTTTTTTTTTTCTGGTACCAGGGACCGAACTCACGGCCTTGTGCTTACCAAGCAAGCGCTTGAACCGCTGAGCTGAGTCCCTGGCCCTGTATGAACTTTCTTGAAATTTATTTTTTCTATAAAATGGAGAGTTGTAGCCAGGTGTGGTGGCGCGCGCCTTTAATCCCAGCACTTGGGAGGCTGAGGTAGGTGGAGCCTCCCAAGTGAGTTCAAGGCCAGCTTGGGCTACAATGCGAGCACAAAGCCGACCTGAGCTACATAGTGCGACCCTGCCTCAAAAAACCAGGGCTGGGAGCTTGGCTCAGTGGCTTAAACGCCTGTCTGACAGGTTCGAGGTTGTGAGTTTGGGCCCTGGTGCTGCAAAAAAAAAAAAAAAGAGAGAGTCATTTTGGGTTTTTACTTTCTTTTCTGTATCCCTGTATTATAATTCCAAATATAGGCTTAGTAAAACATTTTATTCTTGGAAGGCTGGAGGATGACAACAAAAGAGAGACTTCTTCTTTCCTCTTCCTCATCAAATTTCCTTCTCTAGCTCATCTCCTCTGCCTTCTCTCCCTTGCAGGTGTGTAACTGAACGTCAGCCCCGTGCCAGACAGGCCTGCATCAGGCTTGTGGGGATCCCGAGATGAAGAAGATATGAATCCTTCTTAAAGAGCTCACAGTTTATTGAAGTCTCCAGATACAGAAATAATGGATTATTAAGCAGAGAGAGATAGAGACTGTCAGAGGCAGCCACAGAGTGTGAGGGAGAAGAGTCATGCCTAGTGGCTCAGCCTGCCAGGGCAGCCTGTAGGAGGCCGTAAGGTCTTACTTGCATCTTGAAGGGCATAGAAGTTGTTTAGGCAGACGGGGGTGCTGGTGGTGGGAGAGGTATGTGGATAAGGTATTTGCAGGGAAGGACAGTTTTTGTTTTTGCATGAGAATGGGAGAGCCAGGATCTGGAAGAGGCAGTGTGGATCGGGGCCTAACTGTCCCTACTTGTCCGGTACTACAGGGGTGAGGGGAGGCAGACCTTCTCCAGAGACAGAGGCAAGAGTAGCATCAGGAGAATCCAGGTCTCAGTTAAGGCAGCATTTCTCGGCCTCGGATCACTGAGGGAGATTAAAACAAGCAACCACAACAACAAACCACACCGAGCTGGACCCCTGACCCAGTCAGGGACAAGGTTCAGCTTTTTTTAAAGTTCCGCATATGTTTTAAAGTGAGAATCGCTCAAGAAAGCCAGGACAGATAGTTAAAAGCATTGGGGAATTGTAAGGCGGAAAGGGGGGGGGGGAAGGATCCAGTGTCAAGAGGGAGTCAGTGAGAGAGAAGTCTGGTCAGAGGGCTCCAGGCTCTGAGACAGGAGAGAGGCTGACTTTGGCGTAAACTGGTTTCTGAGCATCGTGATTGATGCGGTCTTGCCATGTTTGGCAAGGAAGAGATCCAGAGGAACTGGGAGACTAGCACTAGGTTGTTGTTCTCTTTGCTATGGAGGCCAGTTGAGCTCTTACCTGTTTTTTATTTCCATGTTTGAAGGTGAATAAAGCAAAACAAATCTTCATTCCTGATTGGTTGACACTCTTCTGGCCTTTGACTTAACCTGCTTTTGCTGAGGCCCTAAGACCAGCTCTCCTGACCTCAGGAGCACGGCAGCGTCTCCCTCCCATATGGGAGTCACTTGTCCTGCTTTGGCTAATCTGAAAGCTGGGTCATTGTTCTTAGGAGATGAGAGAGAGAGAGAGAGAGAGAGAGAGAGAGAGAGAGAGAATTTAGATTAGCTTTGTGCACAATAAGAACATAACAAAGGAATTAGCCTTGACCATAAGCAGAAGGTTGTCAATTGCTGATGAAGTTCCTGCTGATGGTTTTAGCAGAGAACAGAAAATAGGTTGGGACCACAGAGAGAGAAAAATTTATAAATTTGTTTTGAGGGCTGGTTCATGTTTTACAGTAAAACGTTAATTAACTAAAGAGCAAGCAAAGCCCCCTGAATCGATAAGCTTATTGTAAATGAATGTAAAGTGTAATGCAACATAGATTTTTCTCTTGCTACATTGAGTGCCCTTGCTGGACACACAGCTTTGGTATACAGTTGCCCAAGGTCAGAAGCTTGTGAAGGCGTGGAGGAGCCAGGACGTAAACAGACCTGTCACGCATCTGTGCTGGAGCTCATAACCACTGTACTACACTGCCTCCTGCTGTTGGCCCCAGAGGGAGGGTGCACTGAGCACAAGGGGAAGAATGAATAGCAACAGAGGCGTGAAATCGCAAAGGATCCCAGAACTCAGGGAAATTGTCTTGCTGTGTGAGAGTAGAGGGACTGCATGTGAGAGGGATGGACGGGAAGGTATGGTAGATTCCATGTATTAACTGCCTTAACTTATAATCTAGGATATTAAAGTTATTCTTTGACTATTTGAGAATCATCAGGAATCTGAACATGTAATTGGCTCAAAGTGATGTTTTGGGAGAATCAGTTTGCTGCCAGGTGCAGGAGGAATTAGAAGCAGGCATAAGATCAGAGAGCCTAGCTTCGTGGTTGCGCAGAGAGGGACAGAGATCTGAACGGGAAGTGGTGGGAAGGGAAGAAGGGCTCACCAGTTAGAAGGATCGCTAAGACTGGCTTAATGCTCGAGGCCAAGGAGGAGGTAGGCTGGAGTAGAATGCTGGCGTTTGCTAGTCACTGAGTCCGGTTTGAGGAACCATTCCAAGACTTTTCAGGGAGCACCTTGGATCTCACAGCCACCCCATGGCACAGGCTCTAGGATACTAGAGAGGAAAAGGAGTCAGCAATGGTCATGGTGTGGTTTTAGGATTTTAAGCAGTCTCTGGGACACACTTTTCTCACTTCACATTCAGTTGGATCCCTGGGGCTGTTGTATATATGAAGGAGGGGTCATTTCCTCCCTGAAGAAGGGAGAAGATTCTGGCAGTCATCGCACAGCTTTTTATTCCAGACAAGTCAGAGGAAAAACCACACTTGTACCTGGAGGGAAAGGATGATTGATTCTAAATTGGGAGAAAAGGATTTAAAGAAGGGTGCATACACTCAGAGAATCCTAATAAGGTTTTAAAGCCATATCTTTCCTTCAGTTGCCCTGTGATACCCTTTTAAGTTGGTTTACACAGAAAGGAACCAGAAAGACAAATATGGTAGATGGCCCAGAATTAGAGGCTGATAAGCATAATAAGACAATTATGTCTATTGTAGCACAGCTGAATGCGATACAGGGACTTAAAGAAATATACTTGGCAGCATGCAGAATTATTCCTCATTCTAAGTGAAATAAAGTCTGGCCTCGGTTATGCTCGAAGAAAAATATCCCAGTTTTTTTGAATTCAGGAAAATCAAAATATCTAGATCCATTGTCTCTGTGGCTCAGTAAAAGAATACAAATCTCTCAGGAGCTCCGTCTGAAGATATTCACACCTAGGCTAGTTTCCAGGGTCCTTGCAGGGCGTAACCTTAGGACCAGCCTCCATTGCGCTGCAGTCTCTCTTGGCTTCCTTGACTCTCTAACCTCTCTGGACAAAGCTGTATTGCTAGAGACTTCTTAATGGGACGGGGAACTGAGTGAGGCTACTTTGGAGTGCACTGGAGGTGCAGGTCCCCTGACATCACCATGCGTGATTAACATCTGCAGAGGACTTTCTAAGATATTACCTGGGTGTAAATGGAGAGAATAGCAGTCGGCTCTGCAGCAGGCCTTCTCAAGCTCTCCAGTGAGGTCCCGTGCCCTCTCTCTTGTATGAGAATGTATTGCTTACGAGTGTCTCTGGGTCCGGGGTTTCCTTAGTGGTGCTTGTTGTCCCTCAGCTGTGCAGACAAAGCTGGTAGTGATGTAAACTGAGGACTCTGAAATAATGCTATGGCTCTCTCACAGTGTTGGTTCAAAAAAAGTCTCATCTTCATGGCAGTTCATCTTCCGTGCTGAGAATCTAATCATCTTGAAGAAACGGAGGCTGCAAAACACTGTTTCCTTCATCGCAACACTTCGGTGTAAGCAGATTAACCCTACTTCTTTAAAGAACTTGGAGAAATTAAGCTCCTTACCTCAGCAGCAACGTAGTAGGCAAAACTGAGCCTGCACCCGGGTTTCCTTACGCTGAGTTACACTGCTGGAATCAAAGACTTTGCTTACCTTTCTAGCCTCAGAGAACTCTAATGGACCTAGTGGTGTTCGTTGCACAGACTCCTTCTGTCTTTCTGCACGTCCTGATTGTTATAAGAACCTGTGATGTCCCATCCCAGTGTGCACCAATCTCACAGATGTTGCTGGGGGATTTTTTTCTGTCCCACCACCTTTCTTTTTTTTTTTTTTTTTTTTTTTTTTGTGGCACCGGGGATCGAGCTCACAACCTCGCGCCTGCCTGACAGACGCGTAAGCCGCTGAGCCAAACCCCCGGCCCTGGTTTTTTGAGGCAGGGTCGCACTGTGTAGCTCAGGCCGGCCTTGCGCTAGCGTTGTAGCCCAAGCTGGCCTCGAACTCACAACGCTCCTCCTACCTCAGCCTCCCGAGTGCTGGGATTAAAGGCGTGCGCCACCACGCCCGGCTCCCACCACCTTTCTAATGGTCGTGAATCTGAGACCAGAACTCTGAGGGACACGAACTATAAGGAATCCTAAGAGCCAGTGTGAGCTCTGTAAGGTACACAGTTTCCAGAGCAGGTGAGGGCTTGGGACAAGAGAAATGTGATTGTTTTTCCTCTTTTCTAACCCAAACTCTTACATATTTTTTTCCAAATCTATTTTATTTCAAGCATAAAGATGAAAAAAAAAAAACAGCACAAGGAAAAAAAAAGGAAAAAAAACTATAACAAAATTTCAAAACACGTTAGTCAGGGGGCAACAATGGTACGTACATTGTGCATTGTCATCCCCAAATCATTCACTCAGAGCACAAGACATCTGCATTCAATTGTCCAAACAATACCTTCTTCTTTAGTGAACTCAGAGAAATCAGTAGTATAAATACCTTAACTATTTGTTTTATATACATATACATACACATACACATAAGTTTCTTTCAGCTTCTCACACTAATGAAATGATACAATGTTTACACATGTGTGTCTTATTTATTTCACTAATGAGTATGTTCTCAAGTTGCATCCATTTACCTATAAAAGTCTCCAGTTTATCCTTTTCTATACCTGAGTAGTACTCCATTGTATAAAAATACCACATCTTTTTTTTTTATCCATTTCTCAGTTGGGCATTTGGGTTGTTTCCAAGATTTAGCTATTATAGACTGTGCTGCTATAAACATGGGTGCACATTTATCACTGTTATGACATTTTTAATTCTTTTGGGAAGATACCCAGAAGGGGAATAGCTGGGTTGAATGGGACCTGTAGTCCTAGCTTTTTGAGGAATCTCCACACTGATTTCCACAGTGGTTGTACCAGTCTATATTCCCACCAACAGTGGAGAAGGGTTCCTTTTTCCCCACAGCCCCTCCAGCATTTGTAATTGCTTGATTTCTTGGTAGTAGCCATTCTTTCTGGGTAAGGTAGGATCTCAGTGTTGTTTTAGTTTGCATCTCTCGAATGACCAGTGATGTTGAACATTTTTTCACATATTTATTTGCTGTTTGTGTTTCTTCATCTGAGAAATGTGTATTCATCTCAGATGTCCATTTTTGTATTGGGTGTTTAAATCTGGGAGGACTGGCGTTTTTGAGTTGTTTATACATTCTCTATAGTAATCCTTCCCAAACTCTTATATTATGGACTACACCAATCCTCGGATTGCAACCATAAATAAAAAAGATTTAAAACCTTTGCTGATTTCAACCTATGGAAAAGAATATTTTTTTTGAAACTTGGAAGCAAGGAAAAGGTTGCAACCATGATAAAACAGCACAAGCCATAGAGGAAAAGATTGACCTACTTGTTGATATTAGACTGAAAACTATGAAGAAAGACACTGTAACAAAATTAAATGACAAGCCACAGACAGGGAGGAGACATTTGTGCAGTGTGTAACAAATCTAGAATAAATATTTAGAATGTGTTAAAACTCTTGTTAAGAAAGTTTAAAAATGGCAACCCACAGGAAAAACAGGCAAATTATGTGATCAGCTGATTCCTAGAAGAGGAAACTCTCAAAAGTCAAAAAAAAAAAAAAAAAAAAAAAAAAAAAAAAAAAAAAAAAAAAAAAAAAAAAAAAAAAAAAAAAAAAAAAAAAAAAAAAAAAAAAAAAAAAAAAAAAAAAAAAAAAAAAAAAAAAAAAAGAACAACAACAACAACAACAAAAAAAAACCATAAAAAGAATCTTAACTTCAGCAGTAGTGAAGGAAATACAAATCAAAACTATAGAAATTATTTTGTACTGTCTTCACAAACTATCATAACCCTGCTAACACCAAATGCTGGCAAGAAAATTATTATTATTAATTTTTATTGTGAGTATGAGTGTAAATTGCCACAATCACTTTGGACAGCAACTTTGGAAATCTTGGTGATGTTTAATATATCCACACAACATGGCATTTTCACTACTGGATATCTACTCCAGAGAAACTGATGCATATGTGTACATACAAACAAGTGCACAGCTGTTCAATGGTGAATGGTTTGTGCAGAAGAGCAGTGGGAATGGTCTTTCAGTAGGGGAATGGCTGAATAGACTGCATTTCTCATTACGGTGGAATAACTGGAAGCAATAATAAAAAATGAACTGGGACTGATGTGTAAAGTGCAAACACTGTTTAATTAAAAAAATTCAAAATAAGTATATGATGTCACTTTTAGGGAAAGCTGAAATATAAAACTATGTATTTTATGGGGCTAGATATATGTAGTACAAATATTAAAAATGCATGATAATGATTCCAACTACCTTATAATGGTTACCTCTACAGAGGGAAGGAGGGAGCGAGACAGGGAGAGACACAGTTTGGGTTAGGGGGTTTTGGTTATATTTGTAATGTTTCCTTATTTTAAAAAAGATAAGTTATGCAAATATAGTAAAATGTTATGATAATCTGCTACATTATTTTCTTTGGTTTCCCTTTTTATCTAAAATATTTAATAATTGAAAAACAAAGCCCTCAATCATTATATATAAAAAAAATGTGAACAGTGCTGTTAGCATTATATTGTACAAAAAAGAAAAAAAAAAAAGGAAATCAAGGTTTTGCCTCAGGATTAAAAGACTATAGCAATACCTCCTACTCAGACAGGGTACCACACAGACATTGCAAGAACCCACTAAGGGTAGGTAAGTTTAATTCTAGATCCTCAACTGTAGGGGCTATTAAACTAATAGAAATATCAAAGTATAAGTACTGAAAGAATCTAAAAGATCATTCAGTCCAGTCTTTTTCAGATATTATGAATGATAAAATTCACCCTGGAAACTTGTGAAAGAGCTAGATTCTTAGGCTCCTTTCCTAGCATTTGGATTCAGTGCATCTCTGGTGGAGCAGGTGTTGTGAAGAATGCCCTGGGAGGAACCTTGTCTTGTGTAGATCACTGTCAATGGAGGCACACTCACTAATTCTGCCCCCACAGTATAAAAGGCCCTTTTACACTGTCACCTTATTGTCTGTAGTATCATCTTCACACCTAATATTAACTGCAATTTAAACAAAAGGAGAAAAATCAAGGAGGATTGTAGATGTAGTCAGATTGGCCTACGTTCCTGGATGGGCCTTTTCTATGCCTTCCTGAGCCCATCAAATAGGCTACCCTAATAACCCAAACCCTCCATCTACCTCTGAGTTTCTCTATCTTTTCTCTCCTCAGTCAAATGGACTCAAAGAATGGCAAGGCAAAAATGGGGTGGAGACATTCTGGATCTACCACTGTTGGTTAAATTGCATGCCCTCACGTGTGCATATCCTCTTTAAAGGTCCTTTCTCCATTATTAGGAGATTTCCTGAGAGAAAAAAGGGTTTAAAATTCCTAGAAGGATAGTAAATGGACACTCCCGAGGGTCTTAGTTATCATTGTATTCCCAGTGCTAGCACAGGGACTTACACGTATTGGCATTCAAAAAACATATCTGGTGGACTTCAGGAAGATGGTAGAGTGATGAACAGCAGACAAAGAGCCTTTCTGAGATTTAGTGTCCAGACCCTGGAATACAGCAACATGAGGAAGAGAAGAAGAAGGGAAGTGGGTCCCTGGGACTGACAAAAGATCTGAAGGGATAATTGAAGGTGGGGAAAGTAAAGAGAGACTTCAATAAAGGAGGAGGAGGAGGTGCAGGCAGTGCTTTCTCCCTGAGCCTAACTTACGATGTGGACTGGGTGGCTCCCCCCTGCAGATGTGCAGTGACCGCCGGTGACCCCAAAGGCCCCCATGGAGAAATGCACCATAATCCTGTGGAGAAACAGAGCAGTGGACACAGTGAACTGCAGTGGCTGGTGAGTTATTCAGGTTCAGCTGTCCCCCAGGAGAGGGCCATTGGCCAGGAGCCGTCTTGGAGAGGGGCCGGCTGAGGTCAGGACTCAGAGCAGTTGTACGTTACATCTAGTGGTCCCCAATGACAGACTTGGGCATTGAGTTCAAGTCAGCAGAAGGTCGAGGACCTGAGCTGAAGCTGGCAGGAGGCACACACACTGTGGCAGGCTGGAAAAAACATCTGACTCCAGACTCAAAGCCAGAAACCAGCCTGAACTTCAGTGGACCTAAAGTTTCAGGCCTGCTGGGATTATCCACTACCCCACCACCAAGCTACGGCTGGTTTGCTGGGATCAATCAACTCAGATCTGGACTCTGTCTGCCCATGTCGTCTACCCCATGACAGCAGAGACACGCCTTGAAGTGGACATTTCCCTCCCTTCTTTTCTTCTCTGCTTTTCTTTTCTTGATTGTTCTCCATGTTATGAGAGTAAACATGGTTTCTAACTTTGTTGTTGTTGTTCTGTTCTTGTTATTTCTTCCTGCCCTCCTTCCTTCCTGTGTTCTTCACTAGTTTTCCAAAATTTGTATGATCTTTCTTTGCCCTCAAGCCTTGCTCCTAATCTTTTCCTCTTATTTATCTATTTTTCCCCCCAACCCCTTTTAAATTTTCTCTGGAGGGTAAAATCGCCATATTGAGGGCTTGCTTACTGCATACAGTTTTCTGGTTCATTTTAGATTTTGTTATATAACCACAAATGTAGTTCATACTGTTAAAGGTGGCAAATTAATAGTAACCAGAGTTTGTTATTTTCTAGGCTGTGTTTCATGCTATTGTCATTGCTAATTGTACTACTTTAGCCAAGCTGACATAACTTAATCAGTTGTCCTTCCTGATATGCCAAGACTGAGATTGCCTAAGGGTCATGAAAAATAATATAGAACACCTTTCAGGGGTGAAAGAAAAGATCACCAGGTACTATATGTGTGTGATATAAGAACTGAGTCCCAAACAAAAATAAATACAAAGGTTAAAGTGGGGGAAACAACTTGAGAGAATCCATTACTAGAAAACTTGCTACAGAAATACACAAAAGGAATTTCTTTGGGTTGAAGGTGAATGACAGGAAAAGGCAGAGTGGAACTTCAGCAATAAAAGCAGAGGAACTGAATGCTACGTTAGTGGATAAATGAGACTGGTTACTCTCCCCTTAGGTTCACATACAGGGCAAGGGCAGGACGATTCTAAGCCCTGATCCAAAAGCTTTCAAATCACGCAGCAGCTGCCCCGGCAGGAACCCGGCTCCCCGAGTCCACCTTCTTCTGATCAGGGACTACACGCCTGACAGTCCCTGGCCGCAGCACCCGCGACCCTCAAGGGACTGCAACTGCTCATTTACCCTCACCTGTCACCCTCAGCCTTGGGAGGAGGACAGCAAACCTGCAGCCTTTTTGCATGCAAGCCTCAGCCTCGTGGGCTCCTGCATCTATCTTCCTCAGGAGTGGAAGAGGGACCCCCCCATAAGTTACAAAATGTTGCAAAGGCCCCGTGCGACTTTTTACCGTTTGCGCACGCGCCTGCGGGACCGTTTTACCTCTCGCGCTCCAAAGCCGTGTCCCAGCAACAAAGTATCATTCCCGTTTGGATCGCTGAGCAGCAGGCTGCTGCAAGAAGCGCTCTCCTCCTGCTTTTCCAAAACAAGTATCCCACAT
>RJWM01022866.1:16692-33190 GCA_004363535.1 Dasyprocta punctata | reverse complement strand
TCATCAAAAAGAACAGTTTATACTTTTATTGTTTGATTTTTTGGTCATTTTTGATGCCTATATCTTGTAATCTGAACAACTACTTTGAAGATAACAATACACAATATACTAACAATTGTTAATCTATTAGTTTGTTTTGAAATTCTGCATCATTTTTATTATTTTCTCATTTTGAAATTTAAAAAAGCAAATAAACCTCAAAAGGTTAAAAAAATGAAGTTATAAATCATTAGTTGTTATTCCCTTAAGAAATTTTTGATAATTCTGATAAAACTGGAACTGAAAATAACTCATGTGCTTTTGTAGAAAAAATAAGTGTTTTCTTTATTAAGTAAAGATTGCAAATATGATAATTCAGGATGAATAAATAAAAGTTTGTATGAACAACATTTATTTTCATCACCATTTTCAAGTACCAGAGCTTCACAAATCTGTATATACTAGGCATATTTTTGCATAATATCCCTTTTATTCTTTCCCTTCCTTTCAGTGGTAAAAAGATTGTTGAATTAATAAAATAATGCATCATATATGCTTCAAGATGCATGTTGGTCAGAGAAGAGTGCTTTGCCTTCTAAATTCTCCACTAATGTGTGGTCTCCCAGAATGGATCCAGGAAGTGTTTTCCATTGTTTTGCAGCAATAAGCAAGAACTGGAAGCAGATAAGATTCTGTGGGAGGCTAAGGTAAAAATAGTTTTGGGATACTATTAAATAAAGCTTATGAAAAGACATTGTTTTGAACTGAGCTGCTGCACTGGGCTTCGACAGGCCAAATCAAATCCGAATGGAATCTCTTGTGCACGATGCCATGTAATCAAACTGAACTCAGAATTCAGATCCATAGCAACCGCTCATAAGGAGTTCAGTCAACCTGACCTGGTATGTTAAGAAAATTCCCTCTGCATTAATCTGTAGAAAGAAAGTACTATAACGCAGTCATATTTTAACCTACCTACTGTTTGTATCATGTTTACTTGTTACTGCTCAAGCTAATTTACAAATCTAAGAGTTATGCCGTGCCCGGTGAACGGCCCTTCCATTTTATAGATGGGATGCTGCCCAGTTAATGAATCACTATTAAAACCCAGTTAGAGTTTCTAGCTCAGTTTGCTGAAATTATGTTCTTCGATAATTTTCATTCCTAGATAAATCTGAACAATCTAACAGGGGCCCAAAGGGGACCATAGAGGAATATTGTTGCCCTTTAAAGTTGGAATGCTTGCAACTGGCTACTGTAAGGTTGTGTTTTTGGCTGACCATGGAATTATTGTCATGCCCTTCCAGTTACGTTTACCCTGTTTTTAAAAGTATTCTTTGTACATATTTTAGAAATCGAACCTTTAATTCCTTTTTACTGGCTTTCCTTTATATTAACCTTAACCATCTCTGACCTCTTATTGTCCTGATATTTCTAAAGAGTTGAGTTTTTTTTTTGTTTTTTTTGTTTTTTTTTTTTGTCCTCTAGTTTCTCTTGTCTACTTCCCTGCTTGGACTCTATAAAATTGGGGTCAAGTTACTTCTCAGTAGTAGAACTGTGTTTTATATTCTTCTTATACTCTCCTAAAAGCACAGGATAAAACAGAAACATAAAAGTGCTCAATAAAGATGTATTACTTGCTCAGAATTTTTAAATATCTGGTAGCATAAGCCACATGAGTTTCTTCTGACTTTTAACTCAGTCTCTTAGCTTTTTCTTAACTTTTCTTGAGAGTTTTAAGACTAAGATGTGGCTACTAAAGTTACCAACTTCCTTTAAAAATTGACCCTCTTTGTTTGCCAGAAGGAGGAGTGTTAGAAATATTGACTGAATTTTCTCATATCATCACTGGATAGATCCTTTTAAGTAAGTTAGTTATGAACTAAACTGTTCCATTGGTTGATACATTGTGTCAACTTGAGAAGTTTAGAAGTTTAACTGAGAGACTTAGCAGGGAGCCAGGATTCTTACTTTGTAAATATCTTCATCCTGTGCAAGAGGAGGGCAAAGAGATTTTGTGAATGCTACATCTGCCCTAGGGAGTGGGGGTTGACCTGAATACATTGTAAGGGAGGAGAAGAGGCTTGTTTTCCCCTTTTTTGCTCTGGCTGCTTTTTACTCTGGCTGCTGCCTTGAAGTGTTGCCCCGGTGCCATGCCACCCTGCTTTGGAGCCAGCTGATTATGGACTGAAACCTCCAAAACCTGTAAGCTAAATAAACCTTTCCGTCCCTTATTTTGGGTGTCAAGTGTTTTGTCTCAGCAACGAGAGAAAAGTAAAAGTAATCAAGACAGCTGTATTGCTGTTCAACTGATAAAATATGTGACACATTTTATGTTAGATACAACCACTCAACAGTCTTTCAGTCATTGTGTCTTCTTGTTGCACATCAGCCATCCCCTGCAACCATCAACTGGGATTCCTAATAATTACCACCCCTTGCCACTTCTCCACCACTAAAAGTACTAGGGAGAAGTAGTTCTCATCTTAGAGAGGAAATAAGGAGTTCATTGTTCTCTTCTCTTCCCCATAATTAGTGTTCCCAAGAGGTTGACCCACCACTGATCACTGAGTTTCCTAATGTGAAGCCACAGCAGTACTAGGTTATATTCTTCCTTCATTGGACCCATGTCCAAATGATTTTATTTGAATATGTACACCATTGCTCTCAAGAGGAATTTAAGAAGCTTGTTGATAAATAACCACTCTTTTCTCATGCTGTGCTGGGTCACTTTTTGTAAACACTCTATATTAGAAAATGTGTTTTGTCTTTGTGACAATTGTGGAAGAAAGATCTGGGAAACTGTGTATTGATCATTGCTGAGGAAATATGTGAAAAATTATTCATTTTCTTATCTAGTTATTCGATAGATATTGAACTGAGAAAAATAATAAGACTACTAGTCTGCTTATTGAGAAACTAGACTTTTGAAATGTCAGTAACTTTAGGGTTTGTTGCTTGATGTAAATTTTCTCCATAGCTTTGTGCCACAGAATCACAGAATCTTAGATATAGAAGTGACCTTACAAGCCCTTTAATTTAGTGCCTTCAATTTTAGTTTGGGGAAGAAAAAAGAATAAATATAACATCTTATACTTTATTGTTAAAGCTTAAAAAATAAGACTTTTAATTTTAGAATAGATTTATAAACAGCTTCAAAGATAGTACAGAGACTTCCTACATACTCAATTACAATTTACTCTATTATTAACATTTGTTGCAAAAAAAACTGATATTCTTATATTATCACTTACCAAAATCAATAGTTTATTCATATTTCTTTAGGTTTTATCTAATGTCTTTTTTCTATTTTTTTTTTTCTGGGATCCTATGTTACCTTTAATCATGTGTCCTTAGACTCTTCTTGAGTGTGCCAATTTCCCAGATTTTCCTTGTTTGTGATGACTTAACCACACCGAGAAATACAGTTTAGGCATTTTGTAGAATACCCCTCAACTGATATTATTTAATTTTTTCTCATGGCTGGGCTGGAGTTATAGATTTTGAAGAAGACACAGAGATATATTAAGATTTTCATCACATCATACCAAGGGTCCATACCTTCACGTGACGTAGTACTACTGATGTTGACCTTGATCGCCTGGCTGAGGCAGTATTTGCTAAGTTTTTCTACTATGGTTACTCCTCTTTAAATCATTTTTCATGCTATACTCTTTGAAAGTGTTTTGGTCCATTTTCTCATTACTGGAACAAAATATCTGACACATAAAGGTTAAAAGAGGGAATGTTTAATTTGGTTTATGGTTTCAGAAATTGAGTCTATTCTTGACTGGCTACAAAGCAGAAACATGATGGAAGAAGTTGACCACTTCATGTTGGCCAGGAAGAGAACAACGAGGAAGAGTAGCAGCAAGAAGTAAGCCTACCAAAGTATATACCCTGCATGACCCACCCCCTCCAACTGAGACCCACTTCCTAAAAACACATTTACTATGAACATCGTCAATTAATCCACCGATGAGCAGCATCTCCATAATCCAAACACCTTGCTGGAGTCTCTTAATCCAGCCAGGTTAACTGTTAGTATTAACTAATTCAAGAACTCGAGAAGTCAGTCACTATGAATAGATCGCTGCATACAGTAGTTAGAATTTTTCTGCATGAGAAAATGTGTTTCTCCTCTCTCATTGTTAATAATTCAACCATTTTATGTCAATTTGGATGAAGTAATTTTTTCAACTTTGAGATATGATTCAACAGTATTTTATTTATTTTACTGTTTAAATAATTCCAGCATTGATTATTAAGAGCTTTCAGTTGACTTCTTTTGATATAATCCCATTGTTGTGGAGTTTTTTTAGTATTTCCTAACTTTCTGGCACTTTCAGTTGTACCAGGTTCGTCTTGTGTATTTCCTGCCACAGCCCTAGAATCAAACATTTCTTCAAGGAGCCAGTTTCCTCTTATGGAAAATGATATTAGAAACTAATATCTGGGCACCAATTTTACCCATTGCTACTGAGTATCATTGTTTCTGGTCAGTAACCTAGCAGAGTAAGGAAATATATATATATATATATATTATATATATATATTATATATATATATAATATATATATATATTCATCAATGTATGAACACATTTCTACAAATATTTGCATATGTGACCATCTGTGTTTGTACTTAGCTAAATCTAATCCATTACATCATGAATCATTCTAGGCTCCTTCTCTTGCTTGTCTGAAACCCTCCCTTCTAGTAGTGAGAAGCCTAGCTCCCTCAGCTCGCATTCCTATGCATAATTGTTCAGAATTATTGAACTGTATTCCTCTGGGAAATAACTTAATCAACTATAGAACTGTGCTTAGATGCAGTTTCTACCATTTTTAGTCTCATAGATGTTACTAATTTCCACAAGTGTATAAGTTAGTAAAGCTTCTCTTGTCATTGTGTTCACTCACCAGCTAGATTTTTTTCTTTTGTAAATCACTGAATATGTATTTTTGTACACAGATACTATGGAA
Source organism: Dasyprocta punctata (assembly GCA_004363535.1). Taxonomy (NCBI): domain Eukaryota; kingdom Metazoa; phylum Chordata; class Mammalia; order Rodentia; family Dasyproctidae; genus Dasyprocta; species Dasyprocta punctata. Next base: position 28,226 of record RJWM01022866.1, on the reverse strand, counting down.
GAAAAAAATTAGTTTAGACAAGACTTGACTCTGGGTTTCAGCAAGGTATGGAAACTTTTCTTGCAGAGCTTTCTGTTTCTTTTTCTCCAAACTTTGCTTTCTTGCTTTAATGTGGGCTTGTTTCTCAATTCTCAGTTTGACAAAATGATCCACATAAGGCGCTGAAAAGAATCATTTCCTATTGTATCTTTTATTTAGGTGCCAAGGGATAGACCACCGCTTGAACTTGTGCCAAATGATTCTTCCAAAGATGTTTCTTCCCCAAGAACCAGGTGTAGCTCCTTCTTGATCAGTCTGTAAAAGCCTTAAAGCATCTTCTCTTTCCTACACAACTTTATCTAATGCATCCATGGAATCAACTCCCTTTTCTAATTGTTCTGGACTTGGCATTGGTAAACTCTGCTGTTTGGCCTCCTGCTCTAGAATTAGAAGCACGTTTTTATTTCTTTCAGTAGCATGTACCAAAGTTTATGTAAATCTTCATTATTTTTGTTCCTTAAGTGCTGACAGGTCCATGCAGCTCCAGATTTCACTTTTTCTTGCCCCCAATTCTTTGGGTCATCAAAAATGTCTTCCAGTCCTTTTCTTGACAATGTGGTATGAAGTAATCTACACTGGTGAAAGGATGTGACATTTGGTGCATTCTTAGATAACAAACTGAGAGAAAACCCTGAGCTAGCAGGAGCCTTAGGAGTTATTAATGACCCAGAAGCCTTCAGGACTGCTGAGACTCTTCTACAAAAAGTAGCCACACTGGCTGCAGCCATTTTTTCTGCACAGTTAAGTAAACCCTCTAGGTTTTGTTTTTTTGACCCACTCTGTATTCTATTCTGTGATTCTTCAACCTCTTATGATTTTTAAAATTTGAATACAATAAGGCTCACTCTTTACACTATAAAATGAGTTTTTACAAATATATTGTACCATGGGTTCACTTTATAGTGCCATATAAAAGTTTTGCTGCCTTAAAATGTTTCATGTGCTGTTGAAAAGAATGTATACTCTGTTGTAGAAAGGTGGAATGCTCTGTAAATCTCCATTAAATCCATATGTTCAAAAGTGTGGTTCGGTGCTGATATTTCCCTATTGATTTTTTGTTTAGTTGATCTCTTTGCAAAAGTGGGGTATTGAAATCCCCTAGTGTGATTGTGTTAGTTTTTATCTGATCTTTTAACTTCAGCAGTTTTTGTTTTAGAAGGATAGATGTTCCAGTATTCAGTGCATATGTGTTTGTAAATGTTATCCCTTCTTGTTGTATTGTTCCCTTAGTAGTGACTTTCTTTGCCTCTTCTAATCAGTTTTAGCTTGAAGTTTACCATTTTCAAGTTTAGTTTGAAGATTTTTCAAAGTACTTATATTAGAAATTCCATACGACACAACTATACTCCTGCTTAGTATTTTCCCCAAAGAGCTAAAGACATCATACTACAGCAATGCATGATTACCAAGGTTTATAGCAGCACAACTCATAATAGCTAAATCCTAGGAACAGCTTGTATACCCATGAACAGACTACTGGATAAATAAAATATGGTATCTTATATAATGGAATGCTAAACTATAAAGAATGACAAATTTGAGACGTTTGTAGGAAAATGGATGCACTTGGAAAATGTAATGTGTAGCATGAAGTAAAGCAGACATACAAGGTTAACTATCATGACAGCTCTCATGTGAGTGAGGCAAAGTAAAGATAAAGAGAATAACAAAGTATGGATAGATGAGGACAAGGAGACAAAACTCTTGCAGTAGGAAAGTGGTCCAAGAGAACTAGGGCAAGGAATGAAGGAAAGTGGAAGGCAAAGTAAGTAGAATAAAGGTGTGCCACATACAGGGGCCTAATAATTTCAAAGAATGTAAACATTATATACCATAACATGAGCTGAGATTAACAAAATCAACAAGAACGCGAATTGGGATAAGGGAATTAGAGGAGGAAGGGGAGAGGAAAGACAGAGGGGATTTAATAAAAGAAACTATAGTGCACACATGCACCCACTCCCAAAATGATTGTAAACAGCATGAACTGCAAACATGTACTAATAAAACAAAAAAAAGTTTTAAAAATTCCATATGTATTATCTATTCAACCCTTCCCTAACTCACCTATTACTGAATCTGTGAAAAATAATCAGCTTGCCATCTGTATAGTTTTGAGCTTTTCAGAATATTGTACAAGTAGAGATAAACAGACTGTTTCAGTCTGGCTTCTTCCATTTAGCAAAGTACATTTATACACAATGGAGTACTGCTCTGCCATAAGGATAAACTCGAGTAATTGGCAGGAAATTGGATGCACCTTGGTACCATAGTGTTGAGTAAAATAAATCAGATACACAAGCTTAAATATCACATGGTCTCTTATTTGAGAAACCCAAAATATAAATAAAAAACAAAACAAAGTACAGATAATAGGAAGTAGGAAGACAGATCTTTTTTAGAAGAGAAAGGGCATGAACAGAGGGAGGTGGGAGAGGCTAGAAAGGGAATGAAGAAAGGAATTAAGATGTGTTGTGTACATGTATCAACTTCCCACAAGGAATGTAAACATTAGGTACTGCAAATTTGTACTACCAGAAAAAAATTGTTCATCTCTACAAGATTTGATAGCTCTTTCCTTTTTACTGCTGGGTAGTATTTCATTACATGTGTGTACCACAGTTTACTCATCAATTTACTTATCAAGGAACATCTTGGCCTATTCTAGTTTGAAAGGACTATAAATTATGGTGTTATAAACATTCTTGTGCAGTCCACTGTGGGCTAGGTGGGGGACAGCAGGAGTGGAAGTTCTTATTTATACAACTAATAAAGAATCTAGCATTTTCAAAGTGAAGCTCTCAAATTTTCCCTGGTTGTTAATCAATTGGCAATGGATTAGGACAGAATTGTGTCATAGATTTGTATGAATAAAGTTTGGATTTGGTGCATACATCAATTATGCTTACATTTTTTTGATCAGAAATTCAGTTGAATGACTATTAACAATAAGGGATGTGGAGGAAGAAAAAACAATAAATTTGGTAAACACATGTTTACACTAATGTAGTTCTCCTATTTGGTTATAAATATCTATTTTACTCTTCCTTCCAGCTATACAACACTCTTACATCCTCCCCAAGCAATAAAAGCCAACATCCTATCTAGGTACTGCATTTAGTCTAGGACCCTAGAATGGCATGAATATCAAGTTGTGGCACTTTGTGGTATGGTGACATTTTAACCCTAAAAACATCATACATTGATGGCCTAGTGGAGGACAGGCCAGTAAACTCTGTTATTCTGAAAAAAGAAGAATGAAAAATATAGTGGTCGTTGGTGCAGGGCAATGCAAGGATCCCTTAAGTCCAGTGTTGTGTTTCTCTGATGAGCAGTGGGAAAGGTGCCTGATTAAATTTGAATCTGTTCTGGGGCAGGAATTGCATGAGCACTGGATCCCTTCTCTAAGTAGTTCTTCCTTCTTTCTCTTCTTCCTTGTCCATACTTGAAATGGGCATTAGGTTAGCCCATGTTGGAATCTTTAACTCCCTGCATACAGAAGACAGAAAGCTCAAGGATAAAACTTCAGAGTCAGACAGATAGCAAGTCCATGCACTGGGTTTCTCTGGTAATACAATTCCATTAAAATCTTAGTGGGCTTCTGATCTATTTTCCCCTTTCATTTCACATGCCAGTAACCTCATACAATTTCTTTTCTAGAATTTATTTCTTTGTCTCTTTTTTATAGTTCCCCAGTCTTACTTCTTCCAACGAAATGGTAGGTATTTTGGGATTGTTTATCTTTGAAGGGAAAGTCGCATTCTTAATTTGGTTTTCTGCAAGATAAAATTTTTCAGCTTTCTTTGACTCAACAGATTAACTCAGTTTTAAATGTGGGCTACAAAACAAATTAACTTCCTGATGCTAACCGGATTTCTAGAATGTGGTCAGTTCTTCCCTAAATATATCTTATTTTGTACTGCCATGCCAAATTCAGCCAAGGTTATCAACACATATTAATCCATTTTTTTTCCAATCGCTTCCTCTAGAAGATCCACATCAGTAGGCACGTGGTCTATTTTTCATGTTACTGCAATATTCCAGGTGTTTTGCCCCAATACAATATTGATTTCTGTCTTTGTGGCATCAAATATTAGTTTTTTTGCTAATATCACATGTTTCATGTTTGTACTACACAAAACCATCCAGCATTGATGGTAGTGATTTCTGTATTGGACAGGATAATTGCTACTGTTGTTGATTCTCAACAAGAATCACAAAATACAAATCTCAATGACCCAATACATTAAAATATATTGCTCTGGACTTGATCCAACTTGGATCCGCAAGAAGAACTATTCCACCTACCTGTTTAGAGGATTTGGATGGTATATACATCTCCATTTCTAACTGTGACTCACAAGGTCATCCTGGGCATCAAAATTCAGCAAACTTGTGGAAGGCAAGACTTCATGCTTCTGCTTACATTCTACTTGCCAAAAACAGTTATGTGGTTTTAGTTGATGGTAAATCGGGGAAAGAAGTATGTTCCAGTTCTGAATGTATATGTTCATTTCGAAAAAGAAATAGGTTTGTTTAGCAGAGAACACTGGTTTTGCCATAATTTCCTAGAGTTTCTGTTATCTCATCGATAAAATGGGGCTGCTGATAACTTATCTTTTAGAGTGTTATGTGTGAATTCTATAATTAGGGTAAAGAACATTTTGAATTCCTGGTACATTTTTATATACTTGAAAAATGTGAATTATCCTATTTATTCCCTACTTTTTCTCCCTCCCCTTCTTTCTTCTCTACCCCCATACCTCATAAAAATAAACAACTTCAGCTGCATCTTTCACCTTAATAAAGTTAGTGTTTAGTCTTTTACTGTGTATCATATCATCAGTGCCATTGTGTGGTAGCTGATTATAAACTGATATTCAGATTTGTTTCTGTTTTTCATTCTTTTTCCCAAAATCCTTGCTAATTTTCATCAAACTTAGTATGGTTCATGCTCTCATTGCAGTTTTCTGATTCATGATTACTAAAGATGAAGACCTTCCTGATTTTGTTTCAGTTTCTTGATCTTTTATTCTCATCAAAAATCATAAGAGTTCTGGAAGATGAACTGTAATTGAATTCACTTAGACTCTTACTGATTTATAAGCCCCAAATGATAATAATGATCATATCCAGATCATCCAGATATGTCAGGTACCTCCTGGTGATAGGCTTAAAGAAACCACTATCTTCTCTCAGATACATACCAACATGTCAAGCTTTTAAAACTAATACATTATGGTAATCTGTGCTTTTAAAAATACTGAATGCTGAATAACAAAGATGCAGAAATGCTGCAGAGTCCCATGTTTCACCCTAATTGTCACACAACTGAAAGCCTGGGATCCCTCAACAGCTGGAAGCTGCTGCCATGGAAACCTTAATGTTCCATCATCTGAGAGATTAAAAATTGAGACTATTAATGGACCCGACAGTAGTTTGCATGTTTCATTAGGGAAAAACGTCATTATTTTAGAGCTCAGAGGAAATGAATTTTTGAGTAATTTTTTTTTATTCTCTGTTAAAATGGTCCAGGCATAATTTGAATGATATAACAAAAGAAAGAAAACAACTAAAGTGGAATTAGGACATTTGGGCAAATCAATTCTGCCTTTTCTCCCTGACCTTCTCCTATTGAATAATTGTTTGATCAGCCGCAGTTTGGATTGGAGGATGGGTTGGAAGTGAGGAAGAAGCCAATTTCAGACTCCATTCAATTCCATTGCAGATTCTTCATGAAATGTCCCCCACCATGAGAGGGTCATTGAGGGGGCCAGATAGCAAACAACAGAGTGTAGGCACAGCAGCATTCGAAAGGCTGAAGGGCACAATCTATTATTAGCATGGGTTATAAAATGAATTCAACGAGTCTCAACCATCATTTTTTAAAAATGGGATGCAGCAGAATAAAAAAGGAAATGACAAATGATATTCTACACTTTTAGGGTAAGCATTCATTTAAAAAAAAAAAAACAACTGCTTCTACTGATTACAATGTAAGGTTATTTGCTATTGTGAACCATGACCAAAATTAAATAACATGAGCATGGTGCATAATTCAGAACTCAGGCCATGAAGTTAGACTGTCTAGATTTGACTTGATTTTATTATCTGCTAACTATATTAGCCAACCACTTAACCCCTCTCCTTATCCATTTGTATATCTATAATACAGGAATGATCACAGACTGTTATGCGGTGTAAGCAAATAAATAAGCCATGCAATAAACTTGAAATATGTCTGGCATGCATAAGTGCTCCCCTGAGACTTAGTTGTTGAAAATGTGTCATTGATTACTTGAAAGAATTAGATCTTTCAGTCAATGAACATGCCTATCTTTTTATATTCGTGGTTGGTAAATAGGGCTAATTCTTGTTGGTTTAGAAAAGGATTGTTATAAATTGTCTTATTAGGCCATGTGGTACATCAAATCTGTTAATTAGCTCCTAAAACCATAATGTAGATTTTATTCCTATCTCTTGACACAAGATTTATAATGGGCTCTACTCCATTGAGGTTCTTAGTGAAATGTTTTAAAGACAAATGCAAATATTACATATATTTTTCCCTAAGAAATGGCAACATTTTCTGTTCAATTTCTCCCTAAGGGCTGTGTTCTATTCAAATGGTCTGCTAAGGTTCCATTTAGTATGTCAAAACATTAATCCACTAAATGGCGCCTGAAGGTTACTGCAGCCTCTGGAAATGACTGCCCTGCTGCCAGAGACCTCTCCTTGGAGAAGAGGGTTCTCTGAGTTGGAAATGGTGTATTATCCTGCAGGAACAAATTAGAAGAGAGAGGTAAAATCTCTACAATGTGGACACTCTTCTGGTAAATGGAGCTTTGGGGATCTGAATACAACAGTTGTTATATTTCCAAAGAAAAAGATACCTAAGTGATTATCAATGTCCTTTAACACACTGAAATTTTGTTAAATGGAACCTATTGAGACAGAAGTGATTTGTCCACTAAAATGTGATACTGGTTTTGTGTATTTGAATTCTTTACCTTCATAGAATCCCCACAGGAGAATGGACTAAAAAACACAATTGCATCCTAATTTCCTTGGTGACGCAATTAGGTGCAAGTCAAGTGATATTCATAGAATATTAAAATTGAAAATAACATAATAATAGTCTTCTACACAAATCTATATTAAAAATAAAAAACTGAGGCTCAGAGAGGTTGCAAGGGGCAGGGGTTTGAGGATAATAATAGCTGCCATTTTCTGAGTACCGCACCACTGTAAGTAGCCGTATCGGGCAATACGCAGACTGCTTTATATATGTGCACTGTCTGAATACCCATTGTGGTTCTGTAATGCAGGAATTACAATTCCTATTTCCCAGATGAAATTGAGGCTTTTAGAAATTGTTGAATAAATTACCCAAAGTTATGCAGCTGGCAATTATTCTAGCATTTTCACAGCAATGACTGATAATAGACTTTCAACCCATTAACCCTGTTGCTTTTTTATTCTCTGTTACCTACCTACCCGTATGCTCACTTCTCTCCTAAGAGTCTAGGTTTGCTTTCTTTTCTTCTTTCTGTCTAAAAATTACTCTCTTATAAAAGGGCACTCTTCACTATACTGTGTTCACCTGTGGAAGAGTGAAGCCTAGCTACTCTCAGTGTTCTGTCTACCCTGAACTTCTATTTGGGCAGCCTTTCATCATCTCCCACAAAACGCCTTTTGATCTTTCTGCAGTATGTAGAAGTTTCCCCTTTCTCTATCTCTCCACTACCAGCACCCAAATGCAAGCCACCACTGCCCAAACCACTCTCCTGTCCAAACTGCTGCACTAATTTTTATCAATCTCTCTGTTTCCATGCCTGCTCTCCCCCACCCCACCACTATGAACATTGCCAAAACAATTTATAAGCAGTTATCCAGCTCATGATGTGTATGTGCCTTAAACCCTAGTTAGCCCCATTGAATGTGGAATGAAACCCAAGGTTCATCCTAATCAAACCCCTCTCTGCTTTGTGACTTTGACTCAAATCCTCTTCCCTGTTGCTGCAGTTGCTGTTAGTTCCATTGACATTGTTTTCCTTCCACAGGAGCTTGCTTCTGCCTAAGGGATTTTGTAATTGCTATTTACTCTCACAGCTCTTTTGCAAGACCTACCCATACCTAGTTCCTTCTTCCATTCAAGTTTCTACTCAGATTTCACCTCTTCCAAGAAGCCTCCCTCGAATACTCAGTGTGAAAGGCTTCTCAAGCAGAAGCAGAGTGCTCCCCACGGTAGAATAGAGAACTAAGGTAGTGATTCAGTAGAGGTCAGAATGAAGGGTTTCACTTCTATATCCATGTTCTTCCATTCCTCATTACTACCTCCATTTTATTTTTTATTTTATTTTATTTATTTAATTTTTTTGGTACCAGGGACCGAACTCACAACCTTGTGCCTGCCAGGCAGGCACCTAGGCCACTGAGCTAAATGCCCGGCCTTATTTTTTGAGACAAGGTCTCACTATGCATTTAAGGCTGGCCTTGAACTCATTTTGTAGCCCAGGCTGGTCTCGAACTCACAACAATCCTCCTGCCTCAGCCTCCTGAGTGCACTACCTCCATTTTAAAAAAGAAATTAAAGCATGAGACGTTGGTCCAATGCTTTCAAAATTTCAGTTTGCTCAGGAATTATAAAATCCCAGTGGCATAAAGGGCAGAATTTCAGTTTGCTCAGGAATTATAAAATCCCAGTGGCATAAAGGGCAGAATTTCCTTCTGTGACTGCTTGGTGTTCCAGTCATTACTGCTGGCTCCTGCTGGGAGCCTGAGATCAGGCTTGTTCTCAACTGGCTCCTCACTCCACTGCCTCACGGGCATCACTGGGGCCAGCTGTACAAATACACGTAAATACCTGCCCGACGCTGCATGGAACAGAAACTTCATGCCCCACTGATCTGTCTGCGTGTTTTATCTTCACAAAGTCAACTTTTATGTCATAATGACCAATTGTGTACTTGATGTACATATAAAAAATAAACACTACTTTTTATTGAAGGTCTGCTCTGTCTGCTGGGTGATTTTACCTATATTATCCCTATCGCTCAGAGAAGTGAAAAAACATTTAAGTTCCATCTCAGTGATGTCAGAGCCTGTGTTCTTTCTAGAACATTGTGTTGCCTTTCAAATAATGCAGGTACTTGAGGAGCTGCCCTGTAGGTATAATTCGCAACCACTGTTTTCCATCTCTCTGTTCCATCCTTTTCCTCAATCTCGCCAACCCTGACACAACCACCCTAAGGCCTCTACCTGTTTCTTAGCTAGTCAATATGTAAACCTTGCAAATAAATGTATTACAATATGGCCTACCCTAAATTTGTTGAAAAGAGAAGAAGCAGTTTTTGTTGTTGTTGTTGTTAGAGAAATGAAACTTAAACATAATGAAGAGGGATAGAAGAATGGGGGGGTAGATTTTATAGGATCTCACCATGAAGTACTTCAAATAACATTATACAAATGATTATTTGTTTTGTGCCAATGCCTTTTCAGCTGATACACACACGTGTTTGAATCCTATTATATCCACCTGCACTTGATCTTGATTTCCTGTGAAATAATCAGCCCATGTCAGAATTCATTCTACTCCTTAGTTTAATTTACATAGTCTCTGACTTGTAGAATTTGCCACTTCCAACCTAGTATCAGGAAAGAATTTTATACTTCTTATAAATAATGCATTTCTAGTAGCTGCTAAACATATGAAAGGATATTCTTCTCAGCTGACTTCACAGCTCTGAGTACATAACCTTAAGAACTAGGTATGGAGAGTCATGACTGTTTTTTCTTTGCAGACTACATAATTAAGGCTTTACTGCCTGACCACTGATCATGCTTCTGAAAAGTTGTTTTCTATGTCTTTGGGGCAATAATTATCACTAATTATCGCTTTGTTGGCATGGATTTTACTTATGGGGACGCTACCCAGAAACTCCCACACCCAGATCAGAGATCCAGATAAGGAAGAGAAGTATCAATGTCTTTGCAGCATACAAACCGGAACAGCAATCCAATAGCATTGATTAATAGGAAAAGTAGAGTGCCACTTTAAAATTCTATTCCAAAAGTTAGAACCCTTTCTTTTAAAAATATCTTTAAATTCTTTTTGTAAAATCATTGTGTAGAAATCCCTGGAAATTTTTGTAGTGAAGTTTGTGCCAGGTCAAATATAAAACATAACTGAAACATCAGACTACCACCAAAGCAATAAAAAATGAGCAGAAAAAAAAACTGTTAGTATTTTTGTCTTCTAGTTCGAATATGAATTAAATTATCTAGATGACCCTTCAACTCCGATTTGATAATGGCTGAGTATATTTTATTTTCTGTGCTCCTTATGTATTATCTCTCAGCTCCACATCTACCCAATTCTATGTTTTTCTGCATGCTAAATCTGAACACAGTATTCCTAGGCTTTTTTGCCAGTTTCCTTTTCATTAGGTCAGGCCAATAGGTTTTGTATTCGAAATAAATGTGCTTATATATTATATATATCATGAAGTCTTTGGTTAAACTAGTCTTTTATGAAAAGTTTTGCAAGTGTACTTCCTGAGATTACTTTAGTAACTGGATGAATCTAGAATCTAAGAATACAAACTCAAATCACTAACAGATTATAAACTCCATGAAACCAGCAACTATTTCCTGACATATTCATCACTATATCTCCAACACTCAGCAGTTTCTGACACATTTGAATCTGAAATAGCACTGACTATTTATATGATAGATGATTATGTAATACATGCTCAGGCAGTAATAAATGATATATATATACATATATAAATAAATTGTAAAATAATTCAGTGAATCAAAGCCTGAATGCATTTGGGTAGGATTAACCTGTCACAAACAGAAGACTCTTTCTTTTGTTGTTTGTTCATTTGGCTTTTTGCCAAATACACTTGGATAGTGACTTAGGCAATAGGCAAAAAATGTTTGAAGTTATTTTTCTCAGCCAGAATACCACAAATCTAAACTCAGGAGATTAAATGTTCATAAAGGCAAAAAATAAGGCTCACTAATACTAGGAAAGAAAAGTAGGAAATGGTTTTTGATTATAGTTATATATTTAGTGTTTTCACATAAGTCCTTAAAGGGTATATAAATAAATGTAAAAGGTAAGGATATTTTCACCTAAGAAATTTTTTAAATGGCAGGTGTTTTAGAAAGAAGAAATAAGGAAAACTTTGACTCCTATGTATTTCCTTTGGGAGGAAAATGTACAACATTGTATCAGGAACAATGAGGCTTTGCTTTTAAATTCAACAGTTGTCATGAAACAAGAAATGTTATCTTTGGGGAGTGAGGTACTGATGCACTTTAAACAGGAGAGACAGGAGGGATAGGGACAAAACACTCACACAAACTCTTTTAAAGCTGGCCATCGTTGGTGAGGGATTCAGGTTCTGTTCCGAAGGCTTTCAGCAAAGGAACATGTATAATTCTTGAGCAAGGAAAGTTTGTATAAGAAGCTTCTACAAGCC
>RJWM01022866.1:0-16592 GCA_004363535.1 Dasyprocta punctata | reverse complement strand
ATCGCTGAGACTTCAAAGCCAGTCTGGGCTACCAAGTGAGTTAAAGGTCAACCTGAACTACACAGTAAAACCCTGTCTCAAAAAGACAAAAAGAAAAAAAAAGGTTAAAAAAAAAAAAGAGACTACAGTAAGAACATGTGGATCTGTCAAGACTGCACCCCAGCTTCATCAAGTTGAGGGAGGCAGCATATCGGAGATGGGTCTGCGGGACCAGTCGACCTCAGATTCAGGCAACAAAGAAGTCTGTCTTTAAAGAAGGTTCAAACAATAATAAAAGTAATTAAAAGTTGCTCTGCTTTTTATTATCATTATGGCCTGCAAGTCTAAACATTCTCAGTAGGAAAATACTCCCTTTGGAAAAAGTATGTTTTGGCTTAAGATCTAAACAAGTAGAGCAGTTACTGTTGCATTTTAATTACATATGTGCATGCTTCAAATTAGTGTTTTAAAAGAATTTATTCTTCAATGAACATTGTATTCCACATGAAAGTTAATTTAGAGAACTTCCAGATGTAAAGTTGGCCCAGACACATAGGACTCACCCACATGTATTTGTTTTGAGAGTTAAGTTTGTAATAATTCAGAATCACTGGGGCTTCCTTCAGCTACAGTTTGTATCTTTATTCCTGTGCAGAATTTAAATAATGATTGTGAATACAGTTAAACAGAACTGTCTTTACTCTGATTTTGTTATTTTATATGACAAACTTTAGGATTTGTGGAAACTAAGGCTCAAAGGCAGAAACTGTAATGCTAACTAATCATCATTTAAATAGACTAATATAGAGATTTATTTTCCTTTTCTAAATTACCTTGAGTAAATCAAGAACATTCCTTTCTATGGTAATGTTTGTTTATTTATTTCTGATACAATTGTACATATAATGTTTAATAAAGAAAAATTTTTTCACTGTATTTTTGGTCACTATTTTAGTTTCAGTTCATAGTTTTATTGAAAATAATTTTGTCATATGGAGGAGGAGGCTGCTGAAAAAATTATAACCTCTGGGTTTCAATATGATAGAAATGTCACAGCCAGAAGAATATGAATGGCTGCGAATATCTGGCAAATCTCTCCAAATTGTTATTGCAAACAAAGCCCAGGAGACCCTGCATAGGAAATGTGCTATCAATTATGTCCATTTCCTGTGCTTGTTAACTGATACCTACAGTGAGAGGAAGAAGACGGGTGATGGCCCATTCCTGGGATTTAGTTCCATGTTTCATGAAAATCTTAATGTCCTATCCACTTAAAATTTCTTATATGATTTATAACATTTCATTTAATGTGACCTTCTTCGAAAGGACATGATGCCTACTGTTGGTATATTCCTTTTCACTCCTCAGAGCCAACAAATTAAGGACACTGGTAGAAATGGACTGTCAGTGAAACTTTTTATTTAAATACTTGCCAGAATTTAATATTATACTTGTTGATTATCTATATTTCCCAGTGATAAAAAGAAAATGGTTAAGTTCAATAAAGAAAATTCTCTTTACTCAAACATTAAAATAATGATTAATAGATATCATATTTACCTTCCCATCAGGATTGAAACTGCAGGTAAAACTTTTTATATAATATTGTAGAATGGAGTAAGACTAACAAAAATCATAACGCCAAGTACAAGTCATAGAGATTTCAAAAAGTCATCTCAGGTTCAGTTAATAAGTACCCAGAAGAAGACTGAAATGTGGGGAAGCATCATTATTGATTTTTAAAGAATAAGAACTTTTGGATTATTTTACCCTCTGTAACAAAATATCTGGCCTCATTAAAATGAAAAATAATAGATATAGTTTCCTTACTGTCAAAGTTTTTGTCCCAAACAATCTCTCCAGGAAACTGAAAAAAACGTAGATACATTACTACCTGATATCTGAATCAGTTAGTTTAGCAAGTACTATGGGAATAGAGGGACTGAAGAGAAAGAAATATGCTAGTATGAGGAGAGCTCTACAATAAAGATCAGGAAGGGTGTGTAGCTGGAAATTTGGGGAAAGAGTTACTGTTTACCCAAGCTGAAACTGTGAATGTTCTAAAAAGTTTGTTGGCAACCTCTTTAATCTCCCAAGACTGAAGAAAAGCTTCTACCACCTGGCAGACTCAAGCAGGAGAGGAAGTAGCTGAAGAAGCCTGTGACCAGTACTTTTGGGAGTAATGGCTTTCTCTCTCCTCTGCCTTTCCAACCTTGCTTCATTTGCTCTCATTGGCAAACTTACCTGAAACCCCACAGAAAAGAGAAGTCTGAGAAGTAAATTCCAAGACATGTCACAAAAGAGGAGGTAGATGATACCACATAACAAACAATCCAGTATTCTCCAAAGAATGGCTATCATTTGTTGCCTCAAACAAATCAGACTTTGGCTTGCCCATGCTGAGCACACAGAAAAAATTTTCACCAACCATTTGCTTATGAAAAATATTCCAGAGACCAACCTCATTCGATTTTACTGTGATGGCAAACTAGGTGGTAAAGAAAAGGCGTGAGTGGCCAATACGGTACATTGGGATTAAGTTGAAAACTAGGTCTACATCAAATGAGAGGTTTTTAGAAAGAAAGTCATGGGGGAGAGAAGCAAAACTGTATTACTGGCTAAGTGTGTTCAGTAAAGAAACTAAAATTGGTAATATCAAGAAACAAATGGAATCTTAGACTTTGAAAAACCTTAACGATTATCTAATCTCACGTATATCTAAAGGAGACTATTGGTGTAGGAAGAAGTGAAGCTTGAACAAAGCACTCAAGAAGAAAATGGTGACAAGTCTTCAGGGGTTCAGTTCTGCCCAGGGTCTAACTCTGTCTTGTAGACTCAGAAGTTAGCCAAATCATAGAGATTGTAGTCAAAGCTAGAGATTGTGACGCAGATTCGGTGCCGAACGAATGCCAATTTATTAATTTTCTATGAGAAATATAACTGCCAGAGACCAGTAAGTCATATTAGTCTAAATGGCACATTTGCTTCTTGTAGGTAAGTGACACAGACAGTGAATTTGCACTAAGTGATTCCAATGTAGCGTGACAGTGGGATCTCAGAGTTGCTGCAGCTACCTCCCCAGCAAAGGACCAGCATGATCAGAATTGCTTTCCAGCAGCCTCTTCTCTGGAGGCTGAGTGGGCACTCGAAAGTAAGGTCTGACTCTGGTGCTCCTATCTCAGACCTCCACGGCTGACCAATCCATCTATGGGAAGATATTTTTCTTTTAATATACAATCTTTAATCAGATGACCATACTAATGATTATGGAATTTTCCTCCATCAAATCTGTCTCCATTTGGGCCATTTTATAATGATTTTATGATTTTCCTTTCAGAAGGCAATGCTATCATTCTTTCTTCTGGTGATTCTTTATATTATATAGCATATAACTTGTGAGGAATCCATGATCATATGAAATCCCATCAGTCAACTTTGAGTTTTGGAAATCTACCCCTAGTACATTCAATACTGAACTTATAGAAAACCATGAAGAATTGGCAACAGACAAATCATGGAAGAGTAAAGGCTGAAAATTAATGTAATAATCGTGTTAAACAGATTATTAAACAAGAAACTGAAGTTTTTCTGCAGTGTGAGGGAATTAGCTTTGACATAAGTGATTTCCTGGTAAGAAATGTAAAAGATTAAAGAAGCTACCTAAAAGTTTGAGAATCTTCTCTTCAGTTTTGGAACTGAAGATATTTTTGCTTATTTTAGGTTATAGTTCTTCGTGAATACAAAGAAATGTGCTGCTCAGCATTGCAATTTTTTTCCAGATCTGAGATTCATGCATTAACTTCCTCAGGAATAAAATAACAAATCTTTCCACAGTTAAGTGAACCAAGAATTTGAGGTGATGATCCAAGCTAAAAATTCTTTTTGGGTACCAGTTGAACTGCTTTTTAGCAAGTGAATCATTTGAAAAACTGATATAACCATAGACTGCCACACATGCATACATGTGCACACACTGCATTTTGCATATTATTTCAGGGGATTCACTGATCCCTTACAGTTTACATTTTGAGGATTGATGGACCCACAATAAAAAAACCAAAAAGAAAAGAAACCAACTTCATAAAAAAAACTTATTATTACTATAGAAATTGTGAAGCATATTTTTATATTTATAGAATAGTTGTGCTGGAATACTCTTCATATCATGCAAGTCTTCAACCAACACCACAGGAAATGTATGATACACGTATCTCTCTTTTTTCTTATTTTCTTCTCTTTTTCTCCCCTTTCAAGTCTTCTTTCTCTTGCTTTGTCACAATGCTTCCTGGTCTACTTTTGTTCTTTTGTTTACAGTCAGAGTTCCTTAATGACCCTTTAGGAGACAAGGCAACAGCTTAAAAAGATTTTTGTTCCAAGCTCAGAATCTGATAAAATTATCATTCATATTAAATAAAGTTCACTTAAAATCTTTTGTCTCAAAGTCCATAATTTCATTCATACTTTATCATCATTTTTGAAGATAAAGCTAATTGTTGTAAGCACAGCCCACGGAATCTGGAGATATTTGTTGCTTTCCCAGGATTCTTTGTTTAGAAATTTCTTGGCAGTCTCTGCTTTTTGTTGTAGAAAACTTGGAGAAAGCTCATTTCTCAAACCTCTCTGCACGCCTGTAATCAGTTTCCCTTACAAAGATTTCCATGATGAATCAAGGGAAGATCCACATGCTTCCTTGCTTTATCTAACTCTTCCCAAGCATGAAATAGATTATGTGAAAAGAATACTTTACCTTTTTTTTTTTTTTTTTTTTTTTGGTACTGGGGATTGAACTCACAACCTTGCTCTTCCCAGTCAGGCGCCTGTACCACTGAGCTATATCCCCAGCCCAAAAGAACTAACAAGACGTATTATTTTTCAGAATTTCACTTTCTGTGCAGCCTTTTCTAAATTACTGGATTCTCTCAAGGAGTTGTCAGGGAAGCCATTTTCCAGGGACAACACATTCAATTGCTCCTCAGTTAGAAGTCTGCCCATGAAACTCATGTTTTTCAAGTTAGTAGAATTCTAATTTTTTAGGCTAAAGATACACTCACTGGAGTTAAGAAGAAAGAAAATTTTGCCATAAAATATATTTCTGGGGGTCAGTGATTTAGCTCAGCGGTATAAGCACCTGCCTGGCAAACACAAGGTAATGAGTTCAATTCCCAGTACCACCAAAAAAAAAAAAAAAAAAAAAATACACACACACACACACACACACACACACACACATATTTTCCTGGAAGTTTAACTATTCACCATGAGATATACTGGCAGACATGTTTAGAAGAGTTCTCCTACTTTTAACTTTAAAAACTCTCAAAAGAAGTCAAAGATTTAAATTTTAACCTTGCCTTGACTCAGTTTCTGTTTTAAAGCATAAAAAACAAAGAAAAATCCAATGTTTTTCTTATTAAGTATGGAGTTTTATTTACAAAGGAGTTTTTCTCTGAACACGTACTGCAGTAATTTAGCTTATTCTCTGTCCCCAATTTTTTTGTTTAAAACAAATTAACCCACTCATTTCTAAACCTGTGTACTTCGTACCACAGCTTTAAACTTTCAGCTAAGCAGCTGTTCTCTCTACCAGTTGGGGGATGTCACTTCTTAGTGGCAAAATTCTATGTGTTGGGATGTCAAACTACATTTTTAAAGTGAGTATCAGCTTGGTAGGGACTGAGCTATACCAATTGTTGAATATTTTCCATCTTGCCTCTCCTTACCTACAACATGAATTTCACAGTTAATGATATCCCTACCTTGTTTAGCCTTCCAGGGGTTTCAGAACTTCCTGTGTGACTTCTCTTATTACGAGGGAAGAAGTTGAGACCTGCATTTCTCTGAACCAACTCTGGTGGACTTTTCTTTTTCTTTCTTTTACTTTGCACAGATTTCTTTACTTTTTAGGGGGAAAAATCTCATTGTTCTACACATAATTGCATATACTATCTCAGATCAGTTATCAATTCAGGGCACTAAACAAGTAATACAATTTTCTAATGGTATAATACTGAAATTTGAAACTTGAAAGGATATTAACAGCTTTAAAAAATGGATGAGCTGCTAAACAGTTCTATTTTTAAAGACTTCATCTGCTCTGATTCAAAGTAAATTGAATCAACCTAAAATTTCTTCATAGTCTCCCACCATTAAATCCAAAGCAATGACAGAATCTTACATTTTAAAAATATATATACTTTTCAAGCCTAAATGCATGTTATACCTGCAAATATGTTTTGTGTGATATCCTGGATGAGTAGTTATATGGACTTATCCAGAAAATATCACGGTTTTCGCTTCTTGGGATATTAGGTCTAAATAGTTAAAAAATATGGATGCAACATGCTAAATCTTGAACATTTACACATGGATTGTGGCCACTGAGAAAGTCTGTTTAGTGACAATTCATTTCCCTTGTTACCACTTTGGGCAGAACTCCACATGTTCTACATTGCAGTTGTTTTTCTAGATAAATCCAGACATTCTTAGCCTGATTGCTCTTTGGAGTGTGTTATGCTAGAAAGTGACAAGAGAAAGGAAAGAAGGATGGAGAAGCAAAGGAAATTGACTGCAGGACTGAAATGAGTAAAGAATTCAAATTCCTTGAAGTTATCCCTTACCCCATGGTTATCAAAAAATGTCAACTATAAATCCAGCACTTTAGAGATACCTTTGATTATAGGTACCACAATTATAAGCTTGGAAATTGGTTAAAGACTGCTGGTAACAAACACCTTTAAAAATAAGTCTCCCACTGAAAGATAAAATACTAGTCTCTGAAAATTTTTGCAAGAAGTTTCAAAATACTTTTCCCCATTATAGTCTGTCTTTTCCTTTAAAGAATACATTAGATGAACTGGATTCTGGAATGCATGAGGTGCCAAATACAATCAGTAGTAACCCAAAGGTGTCTCCAGATAAGAAAAATAAAAAACTACATCCTGCCCCTCCCTTGGTGGCATAGTGACAGACTAGAGTTACTCTGTTTTGAGGTAGTCATGAGGCAGCAGACTGTAGAGAAAAGAAATAAATAGCACAGAATCAGAGAACCCTGTTGGTGGATTTCAAGAATTTGGCATGATGACTATATTTGAAAGCTGTGATATTTGGGGTTATTGATGATCAGTTATTTGATAGTATCCTTCAAATTAAGTGAGATCTTGCATGAAAAGTGCCCAGTTAAGTATCAGGTACATCATAAATGCTCAATAAATCATGGGTATACAAGTGGTCATTATTCTATGGTTTTTGAGTAGTTTTCTAATTAAAGTACTGTCTTAGTTACTTTTTGCTCATTGCGAAGACAAAATATCTGATGCCCAAAATTAGGGAAGGAAAGGTTTATTCTTACATTTTTTTGGGAGTTTCAGTCTATATTTAGTTGGCTCTAAGGCAGCATGGCATGGCAGGGCTGCTGTTCATGGAGGCCGCAACCACAACTGCAAGGTACGCTGGTGAGAGAGAGGGCGGGCAGAAGCTCAAGGGAAGACCCGCCTTCCCTTACACTGTATGTCAGCTCCACCCCTGGGCGGGTGCAGCATTCACATTGCCAATCCCCGCAGTAGACTCAGCCCCGTCAAAAGTATATGAGGACTTGGGGGTACATAGTATACCACCCAATGCAAGTACTTCTTAAACAGTGGTAAAAACGGCAAGATTGACCTAACATACAGAGTCAGACAGAGTGTTTGGTGGCTGAACAATGCCCTAAAAGGGTAAATTACCAAGTGTGTAACCATCATCATGTAAAATTTTCTTCTGTGTTTCCTGCCTTTCAGACTTTCTAGTTCACCCGTGCAGCCAGAGACTTTTGTTCTATAGTTCAACTGATATATGCACGAACTGAAACTTTAGACCCTTCTAGTCCCCATGTAGGCCCCAAAATATTTATCCAATGCCTCATTTCTTCAGCGTTTTGCTCCTCTGATAATGCATAGACTGATACAACTACAATGCGAAGTAGCCCATAAGAACTTTGTGCACCATCCCTCCCAGTGACCATTTATATCTGTAAAGCTGTCATTAAGGTATTTATAAAATTTCGGTTGGGGTTTCTTATTTTTTAAAAAATCATTTATTTTGAGAAAATGCTGTATTTGCAAAAAAGTTATAAAAATAGTACAAAAACATTTTTTATATTCATTGGCATCTTACCAAAATGTTAACATCTCACATAGTACAGTTACCAAAATCAGGAATATGATATGTTCACATTACAAATATTAATGTTAGTAATTAATCCAAAAATCTTATTTAAATTACATCAGTAGTCCCATTTACTGTGTGTGTGTGTGTATGTGTTTGTGGCATGCAAGATCTGATCAAGATCCTACATTATGTTTAGTTACCTGTTTGTAATCTTTTCCTAACTGGGACATTTCCTTACATTATTTTGTTCCTTCATAATCTTGATAATGTTGAAGCCTGGCTAGTTATTTGGCAGAATGCTTCTCAATTCGAGGTTTTTAAATAGTTCCTAATGATTCAATTCAGATTATACATTCACTGTTAGAAATACCAGAAAATAATGTCGTGTCCTTCATTTTTATATCAGAATATTCACTGTAACAATTTTCAGCTGTTTCCTTTTTGGTTAAAATCATGTCTTTTAAGTTTCTCCACTGTGAAGTTATTTTCCCATAATAATTAATATGTATTTTGTGGAGAAGATATTTTAAGATTGCAAGTATCTACTTCTCATCTTTTACCCACTAATTTTAACAACGATTGATGAGTCTGGCATACAACATAATGCTGCAATGTTTGCCAGTTTAAAACTGATTCTATTTAATTTATTCCTTTTGTGTTTACCAGTTAGCATTTTAATGTAAGAAACACCTGCCCATTAGTGTATTAATTTATAGTTTATATTCTTATGTTGGTATGCACTAATGCATATTTACTCTATTGGGCTACAATCCATTAATATTTTTTTCAGTCAATAATTGAGCTCTTTCAAGAATGTACCTTTGTGCTTTTCACATATATCCTCCCACACACTTTTATTTTATTTTATTTTTTTTAACACTTCCTAACTTTGGCACCACAAGGATCTCTGGTTTCATATCTTAATAACCCTGCTTCAGCTTTGGAATCAACATTTTCCCAAAGAGCCTTGGTTCCTTTCATTAGAGGACAATATTTAGAGACTAAGGCTTAGGGGCTATTATTTTGAAACCTTTCTAAAGGGCAAATCATGTATGCATGCACATATATATTTAGATGCCAATGTTTATATATTATTAAAAACCATTTTAACACCTCTGATTTGTATCCCAATATCACTGGACCTTCTTCAACATTATTGGTAGTTCTTTTTTTAATCTTTTTTTATTTTAAAAATCAAAACAGTAAAAAGGACAGAGATGACACAGAATTTCAAAAAACTAGTAGAAAATTAACACTAATTAATATATTGCATATTCTTAGAAGTAGTTGTTCAGGTTACAAGATCAAGGCATGTAAAATGATCAAACAATCAAACAATGACAGCACAAACTGTTCTTTTTGGTGAATTGACAGAGATTAGTAGTATGGTTATTTATCTAGCATACATATACACATATGCATTTATATACTTATACGTACATATGTATAATCTTTCCCTTTCTTCCTTTTCTCATTTTCCCTACCCCAGTTGTTCTTTCTTTTTGAGCACTTTCCTACCCTTTCATTATTACAATATCTATTATACATTTTGGATCTTATTACTCTTTAGGTTTTTTTTATTTTTATTATTTTTAACACTGGGGAGACAATGCAATATTTATAAATGTGAGTTTACTTTATTTCACTTATGAGTATAGTCTCAAGTTGCCTCCATTTACCTATAAAAGTCTCAAGATTATCCTTTTGTATAGCTGAATAATATTCCATTGTATAAAAATACCAATTTTTTATCCATTCTGTGGTTGATGGACATTTGGGTTGTTTCCAAGATTTAGCTATTACAAATTGTGCTGCTATAAACATAGGTGCACATGTATCACTGTGGCACAACATTTTCAATTTTTCTGGAAAAGTACCCAGATGGGGAATAGCCGGATTGAATGAGACTTTTAATCCTAGTTTTCTCAGGAATCTCCACACTGATTTCCACAGTGGTTGCACCAGTCCACACTCCCACCAACAGTGGAGAAGTGTCCCTTTTTCCCCACAGCCCCACGAACATTTGTTATGAGTTGATTTCTTGATGGCAGTTATTCTTTCTGGAGTGAGATGGAATCTCAGTGTTGTTTTAATTTGCATTTCTCGAGTGACCATTGATGTTGAACATATCTTCATGAACATATTTGCCATTTGTATTTCTTCATCTGAGAAGTGCATGTTCATCTCAGATGCCCATTTTTGGAGTGTGTCTTTAAATTTGGGGGCCTGATGTTTTGTAATTCTTCATATGTTCTAGATAGAAGCCCTTTGTCTGAGGGACAGCTACCTAAAATTCTTTCCCATTCTGTGGGTTTTCCTTTCATTCTGTTGGTTTCACTCTTTTGAAGTGCAAAAACTTTTTAATAAAATAAGATCCCACTTGTTGATTCTTTGAAGTACTTCCTGTGCAGTTTGCATTTTGTTCATGAACTTTTTGCCTACCCTTATGTCTTTAAGATTTCTACCTACCTTGTCTCCCAGCAGATTTAGTGTTTCTATTTTAATATTTAGATCTTTGATCCATTTTGACTTTAGTGCATGGTGATAGACATGGGTTTAGTTTCAGTCTTTGGCATGTGGTATTTTTTCAGTACCATTTATTGAAGAGGCTATCTTTCTTCCAGTGAACATATTTAGCCCCTTTGTCAAATATAAGGTGGCTGAGTGTCTTCATAGTTGTATATGCATCTTCTAATCTGTCCCATTGATCCTCTAGTCTGTTTCTTTGCCAGTACCATGCTGATTTTATCACTGTAGCTTTGTAGTATAATTTCAAATCAGGGTTGTGATGTCTTACCTTTGTTGCCCAGGATTGCCTTTACTATTCTAGGTCTCTTCTATTTCCAAATGAGTTTTAGGAATGTTTTCTCTACATCTGTAAGGTATGTTAATGGTATTTTGATTGGGATTGCATTAAATCTGTATAACAGTTCTGGGAGTATGGTCATTTTCACAATGTTGGTTCTTCCTAACCAAGAGGAAGGTATATCTTTCCATTTTCTGACATCCTTTTCAATCTCCTTTTTTAGAGTACTATAGTTTTTAACATATAGGTGTTTTACATCCTTGTTAGGTTGATCCCTTAGTATTTCATTTTTTTGGATGCTATCATGAAAGGTGTTAATTTCATAACTTCTCTCTCAGTGAGTTTGTTGTTTGTGTACAGGAATGCTATTGATTTTTGAGTGTTGACTTTGTGTCCAGCTACACTGCTGAATTTGCTTATTAACTCTATTGGCCTTTTTATGGAGTTTTTGGGGTCTTCTATGTAGAGTATCATGTCATCGGCAAATAGTGATAATTTAGCATCTACTTTTCCTATCCTTATTCCTTTTATTTGTCTCTCTTGTCTAATTGCTCTGGCTAATGTTTCCAGAACCATATTGAATAAGAGTGGTGATAGTGGACATCCTTGTCTTGTTCTTGATTTTATGGTGAAAGCTTTCTGTTTGTAGCTGTTGTCTCTTGAGAAATCTTGATTTCATTGCCCAAAATATATTTGTTCAATTGAATGAATAATTATAGTTTTAATTAGCCCATATCTCTGTGAAAACCAATTGTACTAAACAGAGCACAATTTATGCATCAGGTTTTTTGTTTTCTGGCTTTTTAAAATTTTGTGTATAGAGTGAGTTGCTATTTTCTGGATACTGAGTCTAGTTCTTTTACTCATTAACCGCTTCAGTACGACTATGCTGTTCATTGGTAATATAGTTAGGTTAATTTTATTTTTATTCTGTTTTGGGCCCTACTTTGTACTGGTCGAGGTTACTGTTTAATATTTGACTATGTTAAATATTTCCATGATGCTAAAAATCAGAAATATATGAAAAAATGGTAATACTCATTCTTTCTTTTTTTAATTTTCAAAACATATTATTCTGATTGGCCTGGAATATCTCAAGCCTACTAGTCCTGGAAAACAAAATTATGCAATGTATTTTCTTTATTACTTACTTAGCAAAAATGACTTAAAGAGGTTAACAGATGAGTTGACCCTTGCTGTGTATTCACAAAGATTTTTCTGCTTTAGGAACACCTACATGGTAGGAAATTTCCTTTGGGATATCATTTAAGTCATAAGCAAAATATAATTTGAATCATTGGTTCAATATCAGTCTTGTACAGTTTGGAATGTCTTATTTATTTAGTGTCTTTCATAGAAAGATTTTTTAAATGAAAAGTTTGGGGTTTTTTGTTTTGCTTTGTTTTTATTTTTGTTTTTGAGACAGGTTGTAACTATATAGTTCAAGTTGACTTCAAACTCACAGTGAGAGTCCTGGTTCAGCCTTGTTTTGCACTAAAACATTAAATGGAATATAGTATATAGATAGACAGAAACGTAAGTTTCAGGAGGCCTGAACTCTCCCTGCAACTGTTCCTATGATGTGACTCAGTTATTTCTAGGAAACATGTGACAACCAGACTTTAATTTTTGTTTTTGTTTTGTTTTCTTTATTTTATGGAAAAAAAGTAAAACATTATTTCACAACAAAATAATAGTAGAATAGCAATAGTTAATATATTCAGTACTGTTATCTATGGAGTAGTTACTGAGACTACAAAATATGGGCATTAAATATTCTTCAAACAATATTACCACAAACCTTTCTTTTCAGTAATACCCATTAACACCTTATTTTTCCCAAAACACTGTAGATAACCATTCTCACCCTGTATTTCTTTCTATGTACTATTTTATTTTCTCTTATTTATTTGTATAAGTAGCACACTGTAGATAATCTTTTGTACTTTTTCTTATTCTTTTTGCAGTTGCACACTGTGAATATACCATTGTTTATTCAAATGCTTTCTTTTTGACTAGTACATGTGTGTAGTAAATAATCTTTAGATGACTTGAGGGGAGTTAATGTACATAATACATATTAATTCCTTGTTTCATTCCCTTTCATTCCCCTTCCTCATCCCTCTATTGATAACCTCCCCCCCCCTTTTTTTTAAAACAACGTTTGCATTCCTTGTCAGAAGTTGGCACATGAATGTAACACATCTCAGTTCTTTTTTCTCATCCTATTTCTCTTCCTTCCCTATTCCCTGCTTCCATCTCTTGATCCCCTTCCACACTGAGAAAGATCTGTCTCTTTACTTCCCATTATCTATCTTTTATTTTGCTCTTTATTTATAGTCTAGGTTTATCATACTAAAGAAATCATGTGATATTTTGGCTTGTGCATCTGATTTGTTTCACTTAGCATTATGGGCTCAAGATTCATCCATTGTTTTACAAGTGACTCAAATTTGTCTTTCTTTATGGCAGAGTAGTACTCTATTATGAGTAAACACCACATTTTCATTTTCCATTCATCTGTTGATGGATATATGAATTGTGCTGCTATGAACAAATTTATGTATGTATCACTATAATATGATGTCTTTAACTCTTTCAGGAAGATGCCTAGAAGGGAAATAACTGGTTCAAATGGAATTTCTGGTTTCAGCTTTTGACAACTCTCCACGCTCATTTACATAATGGTTTTACTAGTTTACATTTCACCCACAGTGTAGAAAGTTTCCTTTTCCCTACAGCCTCTGCTGCATTTGTTATTATTTTATTTCTTGATGATGATCATTCTTTCTGGAATCTCAGTGTTTTCTTTTTTATGCTTACCACAAATTTATTTATTTGTTTTTAAAATTAATTTTATTGGCACACTTTTCATATATATAACATTCATCATATATAATCACATTTATCATAAGTATTCATACCTATACATAATATATCTTGCTTCTTCTCTTTTTCCTCATTCCCCTCCCCTCCATTCAATCCTTCTTCCCTTCCTTATTTACAAAAACTTTATCATTTTTTCTTTTTTTAAAATTTTATGGAAATAAGTAAAACAAAATTTCACAACAAATTAATAGGAGAAAATAATTAATACATTACATGTTGTTATATTCAAAGTAGTTGCTCAAGGTGCAAGATAAGGGCAAAACATTTCTCCAATCGATGTTAGCACAAATCTTTTTTAACGAACTAAGAGGCACTAGCAGTACAACTGAATTTCACTTGGTCATAGTGTATATAATCTTCTTGATGATTTGCCGCATTCTGTTTGCTAGTATTTATTGAGGATTTTTTCATCTATGTTCATTAGGGAAATTGGCCTGTAGTTTACTTTTTTTTGGTTGAATCCTTCTCTGGTTTTGGTATCAGAGTAATTCTTGCCTTGAGGAATGAGTTAGGGAGTATTGCTTCCCTTTACATTTCATTAAAGAATTTGAAGTGTATTGGTATTAAATCTTTCCTAAATTTCTTATAGAATTCAGCAGTGAATCCATCAGGAACTGGGCTTTTCTTGGCTGGTAAGTTTTTAATTACATTTTCAATTTCATTGACTGATATTGGCTTATTTAGAATTTTTATATCTTCTTGATTCAGCTTTGATAATTCTTATGTGACTAGGAATCTGTCCATTTCTTCCATTTTCCATCCTATGAGAGTAAATATTTTTAAAGTAGGTATTGATGATCTTCTGAATTTTCACAGGATCTATAGTGATTTCACCCTTTTCATACCTTATTGCATGAATTTGAGTCTTTTCTTTCATTTTTGATAAGACTGGTTAAGGGTTTATCAATTTTGTTTTTTCTTTCAAAGAACCAACTCTTTGATACATTAATTCTCTGTATCATTTTCTTAATCTCAATTTGCATTAATTTCTGCTCCGATCTTTATGATTTCCTCCCTTATATGGCCTTTGGTCTTGACTTGCTCTTTTTTTTCTAGAAACTTGTGGTGTAACATTAGGTTGTTTATTTGTGCTCATTCTGTTTTCCCGATGTGAGAATTCACTGCTATAAATTTCCTTCTAAGGACTGCTGTCATTATGTCCCACAGATTCTGGTATGTTGTATCTGCGTTTTTTTTTTAATTGTAGATATTGTTTAATTTCTTCTTTAATTTCATCTGGGGTCTATTGGTTGTTCAGGATAGTGTTATTTAGTTTCCATTGTTTTGTGGTATCTTTTGCCATTAATTTCCAATTTCATTGCACTCTATGGTCAGATAATATACATGAGACAATTTCTATTCTTTTGCATTTAAACATGTTCTATGGGTTAGTATATGATCTATTTTAGAAAACATCCTATGTGTAATTGAGAAGAATGTGTATTCTGATGTTGTTGGGTAGAAGACTGTAAACACCTACTAAGTCCATTTGTTCACAGGTTTGATATTTCTTTGATGATCTTTTGTCTGGTTGATCTATCTATTTCTGACAGTGGGTATTAAGGTGTCACATTACAATTGTCTTATTGCTTATTTGATTTTTCATGTTTTAGTGTTTGTTTTATACTGTGGGTGCCTCTGTATTTGGTGCATGTGTGTTTATAATCATTACCTCTGCTTCTTGTAGTTTTCCCTTAACAAATATGTGGTATACTTCTTTATCTCTCTCTCCTGTTTTTTTGTATCGGGGATCAAACTCAGGACCTTGCACTTGCCAGGCAAGCGTTTACACCACTGAGTTAAATCCCTGGGCCTGTCTTTTGATCTGTCTTGGTTTGAAGTTCACATTGTCTGTGAATAGGATAGCTACTCTTGCTTTTCTCTGGATTCTTGTCACATGGAGTATTAGTTTCTATCCTTTGACTTTTGGTCTATGAATTCCTTTTTGAGTTAAGTGTGTTTCTTGTATACAGAATATTGTTGGATTTTGTTTCTTGATCCATCAGTCTGCTTCTTTTGATTAGTGAACTGAAGCCATTTACATTGATGGGTATAACTGATATGTATTGGCTTATCTTTGTCATGTTGTTTTCCTGTTCTTGGTTCCCTGCTTTTTCCCTCTGTTTAATTGCTTGCCCTGCCTGGTAGTTACTTTCTGTTGTTGTTCTTGGAATTGTGGTCATTTTTATCTGTCTAATATATCTTTCAGTACTCTTCGTAGTGTTGGTTTGATAGTCATGAATTTTGTTCAGTTGTTCTTTGTCATGGAAGTATCTTAATGCTCCATTAGTTTTGAAAGATAGCTTTGCAGGGTACATCAATTTGGGCTGGAAGTTTTTGTTTTTGTTTTTTTCTTTCAGTACTTGAAATACTTTACTCCAAGGTCTTCTTGAATTGACACTTTGGGTTGAGACGTCTGCTGTGATTCTGATGGGCTTTCCTTTATAGGTGATCTGTTTCTTTTCTCTAACAACTGCTAATATTCTGTTCTTGTGCTGAATTTCTGGGATCTTGATTATTAAATATCTGGGTGTACCTTTACTTTGGTCATTGCTAACTGGAGTGCTATATGCCTCACTTATCTGTATGTCAGATTCTTTTCCTGTACTTGGGCAATTTTCTGTTATTAATTCTGCAAATAGTCTTTTTATGACATTTGTGTGGACTCTTGTTTTTTCATTGACACCAATTATTCTTACATTATTTTTCTTTGTGTCACCTTGCAGTTGTTGAATTATTTCCTAATCTTTTGTTATTTTCAAGAGATTTTTCC